>WIPJ01001923.1:468760-490092 GCA_018155075.1 Cassiopea andromeda
GACAGACCGTCAAGAAAACCCAGAGTGAAGTATATAACATTTCATGCATAGTTCGTTCAAGTTTTGAATATACATGAACTTGTCAACTTCCTTTGCTCTCGGAGATTCAGCATACACTTCATAAGTTTTTGAACAGGGGAGTATTGATTTCTCATAAAATAGCGTGTGCTGTTTGTGTTATTTTTGCAATTGGTTCTTGCAGTTGCGATTGGTTCTTCTCAGCAAATATGATAGCAACTGGCTTAGTTTTGATAATACCTTTATCTATGTTACAAATTGCTTATGTGCTCCACCGCAGCAGCATTTGAATCGTTTCAAAAAAATAACATGCCACCCTTGGCTTTTGAAATGGACCTGGAGCCTCGAGGACTCTTGGGAAGGAATTATATCAACGGGGTTTTTATGCAAACGTGCTGCGCCGAAAATTATTTACTTTACAAAGGCGTAAGGAAGCTCTCAGAAGGAGCATCGATTGTCAATGTTCCAGTAGCACTCTTGGTGGCAAGTCACCCTTTGTAGTTAGCTAATATGACTTCGAATTCCCGCTGGGACATTTAAAGAATTCCTTCTTGCAAGTATTATATACCCGAGGGAAAATCTTCCATGCTTGAAACAGCTCCTTTGAAATTTTGCTTTGTTTAACTCATGTTCTTGTTGTACGCCATTAGAATGCGTAGATAATTGAATATATCTGCTTCTTTGTTAGTGCGTTACGCTTGAGATGAAGATTTCGATTAGAAACCAGGGGGTGAAGATGTGCTTTCAGTTATTGTCAATTTTCTTGTTAAAATGGACTTTGACTGAGATGATATTGATAGTTGCTATGATGTATTTCATCTCATGCAGCTATGCAGTAGTAGACTAGTCCCTTCAGTACCAACAAACCAAAAAATTTGGGGTAGAATGTACTAAAAAAGCACTTATTTTGCATACATTGTGGCATGTCTCCGTCTTTTGAAGGAGCATCCAAATTCACCTGTGAATATGCGATTTTAGCGGACATCTATCCATCGTTATAAATATTGTCAATTCTGAGTCTCAATGTTCTACAAGGCTACGAAAATAAAAATTTCGGTGTTGCATGCATGTTGATAAAATTGGCTGCGACACATTACATGTACTGTTAGAAGAACTCAACCAGTCTGAAGATATTTAAACCTTTGAGCAATATAGCGAAAAGCGGATACCTTGATTATAAGCTCCATTGTAGCATAATCTTGAGTTGTATTCGTTTGTTTGCAGCTCTTTCGCAAGAGCTCTGAGAGCGACATTTTCAATCTCAGAGTGAATGATCTTTCACGCCCATACGCGCGTCTTATTAATGTTTATTGTAAGGTGTATTAACAATCTTGTACGGGAAACAATGTTTCCAAAGAAATTGTCTTAAAGTATTAAGCAATATTCAATTGACCACCTTTTCAATGCCCCATAATACTATCATTGCTATCCATTGACTGAATTTTAAATAAAAAATAATAGATATTTACAAATGTCCGTTTACAAATCGAATAGTAGGTGATTACCTAGGAGCAGAGAAAAGTTAGGAGATCATTGACATCGTAGATCTAGCAACGGATAAATTTAATCCATATCTTTTATGCACTTGGTTTCATACATTGGTTAGTATATGCTCTCTTCATGCAACTGGACTATCTGGCTGTTCTGAAGCTTTCATAAGTGCGTCACATGTAGGAGAGTGCCTTCTTGATAAGTGAAAATACCACTTTCTACCTTTACTTCATATATTTTAGCTCTATAGGCACGTAATGATTTTTTAAAGTATCGTTTTGGTACTAGACAAACCGATCAATGTTGTTGGATTGCCATTTTAATGATTGGTGGGTGACCCTTCATTTAGCTATGCTATTGATCTCCCCTTGCATTGTTCTCTAAGTCAGGGTGTGTTTTATGGTCCACATACCTTGTTTCGCTTACGTCATGTTAGTCATGCACTCATGTTTTCTTTAATGCAGAAATAATTAGACCGTATTGTGTTTACGCAAGTGTTTTCTCAAAGAAGACAACGATTTATCAACCGCAGTTTCATATCCATGTTCGCCCTCGTTAGCAATTCCTGTCTTTGGTCAGGCTCTTTTTGTTGGGCCAGTGAGTAAAAGGTTTAGAAGACAAAAATCACCCCCAAAGTAAATTAGGGCTGTTTATTCGTTGTTTTCACTACAAAATTTTACATTTACATTCACAATTTCATGCGATTCTAATATTATGTTCTCTCTCTTTTACAAAACAAATAATCTTGATGAGTGCAATTATTTCGCCTTCTGGCGTCATCAAAAATTGCTGAATAAGGACCATTAGTGACTTCGTTTGCATACCATGGACGCTTGTCAATGGTGCCTTACTGGAATGATGCCCGTTATGTTTTTCGTAGACTAGAAGATTTATTGACATAACGTTCACTTGTGAGTCTCTTGTTTACATAGAGAAGATTCATGCATTCTTTCATCAGACTTTGATGTATATTCTTTTAAAGATAGTTAATCCTTTTCATTGATAACTTATAACTTTATGTGCTCTTAGAATTGATGGCTTTTTCTATGGTTTAATTATATACTTCCAAAGAAGATATTTTTGTTTCTGGAAGAAGCTACTTTTCAGCAAAACAGTCGCTCCAGCTCTTAACTGCAGAAGCATTATGATTTGTCAAATAGAAATGCATTGAAGATCAACCTGTTTATAAAAGTAGTCTTTTCGCTACCAGAACGTACTCTGCAAACGAGCGGCCCCCGTCAGCATGTTTGCTTTGAATCCCCCGGAGACAATGTCTCAAGGATGGTTGATCCCATTGGTTAGAATTGAATGTAAGAGTCAGTGCGCGCGCTTTCTGCTGTTGTTCATCCAGTGAGTTCGATGTGAATAGTCGTGTTATACTTGAATAGAAGAGCGGCCTACAAGTTTTGAATAACTCGCCCTCCTACTATTGAAAGTATTTCTGAAGAAATTTGAAGGAAAGGTGACCTTTTGGTATCGCATACAAACGAAGAAAGCAAGGTCAAATAGAATTTCAACTACACAGATTTGACTTAAAGAGGTGAGACTATTCAATGTTTTGTTTTTAACTCCCTTGTTTGGTTTTTCCAGTTAGCAATTTATATAATCGCAAAGGCATAAGCGATAATTTGATGCACTTTTGTGAGCCCGTTTTTCCGCAAGGTCTGCAAAGTGACATCTATTGCCTGGCACAGGAACTTAGTGGGTAGTTCTGGTGGCTCTGTAGCAAATTTAAGTGGTAGGTTTTTCGTAAGTAGATTGGAAGTTCTCACCGTTACCGCGCAATGGTCCGTATAACATTGTCGGAGCTAAGTGTTGCTCCTTGTGAAAAAGAAACTTATCCGTTTGGGGTCGTTTCAGTAAATGGAAGCACTCTAAAGTTATGAGAATTTATATGAAATCGCTCTCTTGCATTGGCGTTAGAGTGTATCTTACAAGCACTGTTTGTGTAGTTGGAAATAAACCGTAAAGCTCCTAAATTATTTTTGATTGTTCATCTTTTTTATCACTTATACTTTCCATTACGCCTTGTATTTCCGTCGAGACCATCTCTAAATTTTCCAGTTTCTTGATGGTGGATTTTCTCTTTCCGGATTGTTTTATAGTATTGCTTTATCTTGTTGCGGTAAAAATCAGTTTCATGTTTAGCGTAAGCGTACTTATCTGTAATCATATTTGCAGAATCTTCTTTCGGGTTACATTTGAATAAGAGTGAAATAAATATTGCTCCAAAGTAACCGCATTTGTAGATGTCACTAGGTAGTACCTTTTCAATTGCAAATTTGAAAGAGTACAAAGCTCTCTTTTCTGGCGAATTTACAGCAATTTCAACGAAACTATAGAAGCCAGCCGTATATCTATTCTATCTATAAAAGAAAGGATATGACACTTTTTCATCAATAAATTTGTACATTAACGCACATACGATACTTATGCTGGAATCATTTGCTTAGAAAACTTTTCAATTTTGTTTGTTTTGTGACAAATGCGCATTTTCAGTAACTTTCTCCGTCTTCTGGCGTATCTTTATGCCAATACTGTTACTCAACTATGGTAGATTAACAGTTTCATCAATTCAAATCCTATTATTTCCTTTCTCCTGCTCAGAAGTAGTCATCTATTCCTGTCTATGTCTGCATCATTTAAAAGACATGAGGGAATTTTGTGATCTGTTGGATAGTAGTAACAATCTTGTTTTGACATTACTCTACGACTGGATTACTTTCTCGAGAAGCTGATGCGGGAAATTCTTTTGTTGTTACAGCACAAAAGATATGCGTCATGTGTATCGAAAGGCATGAATATACTTAGAATCCCGCGTGACTCAGTACATCTTATTAAAAAAAACAACTTATATCTTTCACTTTCTTCAAGGCCTGCTTTATAAGTATAAGAAAACTCAGACTGTAGTTGCTTGTACCAGGCAGGTTAGAGTTGGTGCCACAAACCGGCAGAAGTAAATACTGTGCTATTGATTCGATTCCTCTTTTACTTTATGTAACTCAGATTAGTTAACCAGCATCTGTCATGTTACAGTGTTTCCTGTATTTGAAGCTAGTTAGGATAAGCTGCAGTGAGTAAAGGAGAAGGGACATTTAGCCCTAGTTCATATGAAATCACCAACGTAAACTTGCTTGATCCGGTACATAATGCCACCAATCTCTAGACGTCTGGTAGGTCTTTCAAAGTTAGCAAGCTGACTATTTACAAGCAATTGTCATTTTGCTTTACTTTGTTTCGAGAATAAGATCTTCTCGTTGAGTAGCCAAGATGAATGAAGTGTGCCAACTTAGGGTGTTTTAAACTCGCAGATATTGGTCTTGATGATAGCACTTGATAATGCACTACATTGTGATGAAAAGTCTCTTGGAAGCACTTGGTATTCAAGAATGCGTTATGTACTCTGTATTACTTTCCAATAGCTTATGACATAACATTGAATGTGAAGTAAGTCAACTGGTATATGCAATGTCATAGTTCCATTGTCACCAACTTTCTCTTTAGAACATACCTACTATACCAGCAATCTTAGAAGAATCTAAATAAGAAGAAATAGACAGACCAGATAATGCCTTCGAAAGTTGTTTTAGGGTAGAACGATTTTAAGTATCATACAATTCGCAGCTTGTTGAAATTACTTGTGGCAAAGTATATGGCTTGAATCAAGAAGTTAAAAAGCCATTACTTTCTTCAGAATTTTGCTAGTTGAAATTAAATTTATGAAAAGGCTTTGCTTCTGTTCAAAGCATGGAGATTCAGCTATATTTATGATTTTATGTGTTGTCCTACATTTCACATAAATTTCAATATAATCTGCAATCATTCCTAGATAAAGATGAGTCAGTTAACTCAAGTCAAGTTAGAAAATCAAACGTCACCTCAAAACTCCGTAAATAGCAATCAGCCTACAGCAAATTCCAACCAGTCATCAGAAGTCGGCAAAAACAAACAGGAACATGTTAAACGCCCGATGAATGCGTTCATGGTTTGGTCAAGGGAAAGAAGAAGAAAAATGGCCCAACACAACCCGAGGATGCATAATTCAGAAATTTCCAAGATACTTGGCGCTGAGTGGAAAAGACTTCCTGATTCAGAGAAAAGCCCTTACATTGAAGAGGCAAAGAGATTACAGGCGGAGCACAGTGCACAACACCCTAATTATAAATACAAGCCGCGACGAAGGAAAGCAAAACAAATGATGAAAAAGGATAAGATGGGTTTTCCTTATCCAGGAGCGGACCCGAATGCAATGACAACCGCAATAAAATTCCCTTATCCTTCTCCATTTGCACAAGATCCAATGTACCCTCTTTACAACATGAATCCCAATGCGGCGTATCCACTCTATGATACTTGCGGAACCCTCACCGGCTTACCAAGGCAGACCATGATAACTCCTCCACAAGGGAGACATTCAAGCTCTTCAAATACACATGATTTCTACTCATCAATGGCCATGCAGTCTAGGGGCGTAGCATCAAGTGCTTCTGAAATGATGTCATTGCAAACACGGTATGCTAATCCAATGGACGTTGCCGTTACACAAGCCTTCAGCACAACCCAAAGCATGCATGTTCAAGCACAGCAAGATTCACCTACTGTGAGCAGCTATTCACAGCTCTATGCACATGCGCAAAGACACTTGTAGTAAATGATTATTCTAGACAACACATTGCATTGCGTTGCAGATATTTTTGGAAGCAGTGAAACACAGAATAAATTTTACACAAAGGCTTAGCAGTTTTTTATCAACTGTCCTAAGGGACGCTGAAGGACAATTAAACTTCTCATTATGCAAAAATGAGAGTCGTTTAGTGGATGTATGTGTTTTTACAATCAGGGAAAGTGGTTAAAATTTTAGCTTATTGAAATCTAGCATACTAATTAGTAAAGCAGCACCTTTTTAGCAAGTTAGTCAGAATCAAAATCTCGGACAAGAAATGAAGGTCCTTACCAGTAACATATACGCGCCTCTTTGCAGTTGAAGAGGCTCAAATCCAACTACTAAATCAGAGAAAGATGACTGCAACAATGTAATCAAAATTTAACGTTGCTACATTCATTTCCTGAATTTACGATCCAGTAAGGGAATGATTATCTTGCAGACATATTTTCTGATGTATTAGTAATTCATAGACTTTGTTCATTTGTTTTCATTCCCTCATACCCTCGATGCAAGCAACGAAAATCCTGCATAATTAGTGGTTCTTGACTAAAGCCTTCAATTTCGCTCTTTTAGTGTACATTTTCACTTGAAATCTAATTCTTTGCTCATTCAACATCTATTTAACATTTTCGTTATTATTTAATATAAACGCACGTGTATGTATATTTATATTTATATGTATAACCTTAATTTATACATATAGTATAAATTTTACCTACAATATAGTCAATGTTAAGTGACCCTGCTAATAAATTTTCTTTCAATTTACTAAGTTCTGAAGAGATACCAAAAATTCCCATCTTTTTACGTGCATTAATGCCGGTCAACATATACCACCCGTCAATTATCTCCAATTGAACAGGCACTCAAATGCTTTGAATTACCTGATAAAGAAAGAAGATTGTGTGTAAGAGATAACTGTTACATATAATTTCAGTACAAAAATACAGTGTACGAGGTTGTACCTCAATTATAGCAAGGTCACTTTGTCGAGTGAGGCATATTCATGCTCGTACCTAATAATGCTACCCCACATCACAGTAATTACAGCAAGACGCACATTTAGTTTTGTGTTTATAATAGAAAAGCGTTCATACATCATACAAAATAAGCTGTCATTGAATTTTCTGCGTTTGCTTCTGCAGTCTCATCGTACCTTTAATTTCTTTGCAGTTTCGCCAAAAGAAATTGCGAAAGAGCGTTAGAGATTGGGAATTGCTTCATACTGTAAATTAAGGGCCACTATGTGACGTATTATAACGTAAACATATTGACTTAATTGACATCCTAATCACGGTAGCAGACCCGTTGTCCAGATCGGCTTTTGTTTCTTTATGACGTAGTTTCAGACGAATTGCATCAAACCATTGTCCTCCATCTCCTTCACAGTTTCCAACAACACAACAAGCGGCAAATTCAAAATTAGCTTCTTACTTTGACAGCCTGGAAGAAAATTCTTATCACAAAATTAGAAGTTACCCTTCCCGTACCTGTGATATCAATCGTATTGACATTACTGAAGAGTTTGTCACATGACAGTTTTAAGGATGTTTAGTGAGGGAGGTCCGGAAGGAAAAACCAGCACATGCGCTTTGAAAGCCTTGTTAGATCAATGTTGATAAATGTGCGGAAAAGTTGAGGCAGCGTTGTGCTTTCCTGAAAACAGGATATATGTAACCTCCGCTTCATTTGTCAAAGTCCTTACGTACGAGCTGCCACTAGCATGAAGAATAGCAGCGCGATACTTCATTCGCGATAAATTATGGAGTCTCCGCTACTAGCCTTAGTGATTGTTGTGAAAACAAATCTTGCACACTTGAATCGCATAGCGTGTACCGTTACATGCTTGAAAAAAGCGATATGAAAAGAATTTTCTTGAATAACATTGTGCTCAGGAATCTTAACAGCCTCCTGATATTGGTGCCCAGGACTTCAGTCGTTAAGTTTGTCTTCTGAATTCAAGTAGCCTCGGTCTACCTCTATTGATTAATTTTGTGTAGGCAGATCTTCTGCAGGTCTCTGAAAAATCACAACCTTACACTACATACTTGCAATATCCAATCAATATTGAACCCATTAGCACCAATCAACATTTGCTGGATAGCAAACATTCCAATAACTTTGACGATTATTTTCAAATTCGCTTTGGTAGATCTTGTTCTAGGTAGCATACCTCTCATAGTTTCTGTATATCTTTATCTCTAAAGTTAACAAAATGAAGTATTCGAAATGACAATCCAATTCATCACGTCTGACCATATTTCATTTTTGCGTACAACTGGGTAAAATGTCATGATCGGTATTCAGTTCAATGTAGATTTACAATTTAGCTAAATCAACTAACTTTAACACGACTTAATTGCGTCTTTCGGAAATGTGCGACTTTAGAGACCCGTTCTTCTTAGTGAAGTTCCTTTGTCTCCGTACTTCCCTCTCTGTGGCTCTGCTGCTATTTAGGACCGATCTTTATGAGCATCCAGGATTTGGATGGAAGAAATAGCAAAATTTCTCTTGACAAAGGCCCAGCTCATCAAGATTTCCATTGAAGTTTCCAGGCTCCATCAAAAATTATATCAAATGTTTCAATAGTTGCAGTTTGTGTTACAGAAATGTTAGTCTATAATCTACCTTCTGTCTTCTACAATGCATTTCTAAGCAGGTATAAACATTGATTCATGAGCTGTTATAATTTTGTTGATCTAGACAATTTTCATGTCCTATCAGAATCCCTTCCACCCCGCTCCCGGGTATTAGTAGCGACCAGTCCCTTAAAATCTTGACAACGATAAAACAATTTCGAGTTTAGTGGGATGTCAATGTGTAAAAGAAAGCAGCAATTTAGATCGATCTCCACTACATTTGGGAGGAAGAAGCTCTTTATGATCCACTACCTTATCAAAGACTTTAAAAGTGGTACTCACTGCCTTCTCGTCTGGCGCTCGATAAATGAGAAAGGAGTGGGGAAGATAAACACGCGGAGCTACGAGTGGACCAGCCCCCCGCTGTAGCCTTCACTGCATTCGCAGACGCGTGGCCTAGGGCTATAGAAACGGAGATAGGCGCCGCCCTACGCGCCATTGGCGCCGGAAGGACTTTGACTTTTGACCTTATTTTTTGCAGGAATACTTAAATTGTCAATGAACCTCAATATTCTTTATTTTTCCATTTTTAGCCAAGATTGTTTTCAAATTATTCTTAAGCGCCAAAGGTGTGGCTTTGCCTGAAAACCAAATGGAAATGCATTTTAATCTTTGTTGATTGCCTTACTTTATCAGAAAGCAAACTAAAGTGGAACAGAATAATAAATTCTGCATCGATGGTACAACAGATAGTATAAGAGCAGTATTATAGAAGCTAACTCCAATACACAAAATTCTAAGATATTGATGAAGCTTGAGCCTTGTATTATTCTCCAGTTAGCGATTTTCAGCCTTACTCTTATAGACTTTATTCCTACAAAAAGTAGTGTACTAGTGCTTCATGAGAAAAGATGTCTCCCAAGATTTTAAACAAGTATGCCTCTCTGCAAAACCTAACCAAGTCCCTTATAAGTTTTGCCATCTAGTTTTATCTTTTTAAAAGAGACTCTGAAGTGCACGACTTTGATTTGTAGTAATAAAGGATGGGTTTAAAACCTTAGGAGCTCAAGCTATCTCATTTAGGCCAATACTGCGTATGTACACAAACATGATTTGTTGGTTCACTGATTCATTGATTGATTATTTTGTTGATTGACTGATTTATTGATTTGTTGCTTGTCTGATTGATTTATTTATTTATTTGTAGACTGATTTATTGATGTATTGATTGACTGATTTAGTAATTATTGATTGACTGATTTATTGATTATTCATCAAGTTATTGTTCATTTGATTTGCTCTCAAAATTTCTGCTGATAAAGAAGTTTTATTTTGTGGCAAAGCGCCAATGGTATAGGCCAATGTTCTTCTCCTTCCCTCTCTCCTTCAGTTTTTTCAAGTCAGAATGCAGGCAGTTGAAAATGCAGTTCTATAATGATGCTACTGTCATAGTACCAAGTTACAGACTTGGTTTTCCCTCTACAATTGGCTCTGTTCTGCTTTGTTTGCCAAAGTATCAAAAACATAGCGTTAGCTTTTTGCCAAAGTTGCCAACTTTTGGTTTTGCTGCCAAAATTCTTTGACTTTACTTTTCATTAACTGGCTATCATAAGTTCTGAAACAGAAAATTTTTCTCAAAATGCAAAATGTGTGACCTTAGTTCTTTGACAAGTATGAAATATTTTATTGATTTTTTAAATTTTAATCAAAATACTTAAAAATGAGGGTATATCATGATACTCTGTCTTATTACAAAATGCATAGACTTAGCTTTTCTTGCCGAAGTTGCCTAAAATTTTCTGACATTAAGAATTTTTGATTTTGTACCAAAACACTAAGTATAGAGTGTTTGTTCTTTGTCAAAGTGCTTTATTTTCACCATTTGTAAAATTTAATTCAATACAATTGCAAATAAAAGTATGTGATACTATTCTTCAATACTACCAAGCCTATAGTCTCAGTTTGTTCATAATACTAAGTTTGCTTTATTTCACTTTACTTTGATTTACAATCACAATTTCTGGAATAAGAGATATTTGATTTTATGTTAAAAGTGAAACATATAGCTTCAGTTTCCTGCCAAAAGTGACAATATCCTTTTGTTTTTCTAGTTTTAATTCTAACAGTTACAAATAAAAGTATGTGATGAAATTCTGCCATAATGCCAACTATATAGTCTTGGCTTTCTCCGCTAGTTTCTCTTTGAATTTGCTTTTCATTGATTAACTTTTCATAGCATCTAAAACAACTAACATTTGAGCAAAAATTAACTCTTTAGCCACAGCTCTTTGCCAAAAGTGCCTTTCTTTCTTTATTTTTCATGTTGCAGTCAGAAGTTACAAAATGTGTCTACATAAAAATGTTTAGTCATAATGCTAAATTTAGAGGCTTGGCATTGTTCCCGAAGCTGCTTGATTTTCCTTTTTCTCGGCCAAAATCTTTCATGTACTGCGATTTTTCTGTGCCAAAATTGTCTTGTTTTCTCCATTTTTTAAAATTTACCCACAACATTCCAACTAAAGGTGTGTGCTGATGTACTGTTAATATTCCAAATGTATACTTTTGGATTTGTTGTCAAAATCGTTTGAATTTAAATTTTCTGATTTGTATCATAGTTTCTAAAGCAAAAGATATCATATAAAATTTCAAAGTGCATAGTCTTGGCTTTGTTGTTAAACTTGCTTTGATTTTACTTCATTTTAATTTCCAATCATAACTTGTGTATCAAAAGATATCTAAAACATGTGCCATGAAAACATGTATTGTTTTGGCTTTCTCGCCACAATTCCTTAATTTGAATTCGCTCACTTGCCATCACGACTTCTCAAACAGAAGACATTTTTCATGAAAATATCAACTCTATAGTCTCGTTTTTGCTCCCAAAATTGCTTAACTTTAATTGTGGTGATTTGCCATAAAGACTTCTGAAACACAAGATATTTTTTATGAAAATGTTGAGTATATAATTTTCGTTTTGTCGCCAAACTTGTATGTTCTCAATTGTTTTGATTTAGCAACATAATTTTATGAAAATACCAAGTGTATAGTCTTTGCTTTGTTGCCAAAAGTTGCTTAACTTAAGTAAGTTGTACTGACTTGCCATCACGACTTCTGAGACAGATATTTCAAAAAAATGCCGAATGTCTTAATTTTGTTGTCAAGATTACTTAATTTTCAGTCTTCAGATTTGCCAGCACAATTTCTGAAACACAAGATATTTCATGGAAATACCAAGTGCATAGTCTTGGTTTTGTTGCCGAAACTGCGTAATTTTAATTGTAGCAATTTGCCATTGCAACTTCTGAACCAGAAGATGTTTAATGAAAATACCAAGCGTATAGTCATGGTTTTGTTGCCAAATTACTTAATTGTTCTCATTTACTATCATAATTCTGAAGCAGAAGTTTCATAAAAACATCAGGTGTGTAGTCTTGGTTTTGTTTCCAAGCTTGTTCAATTTTAATTGTCCTCATTTGCTATCATAATTCTGAAACAGGAGAAATTTCATGGAAATACCACGTTTACTGTCTTACTTTGTTGCAAAACTTGCTTAATTTTTATTGTTCTGATTTGACAGCAAAATTTCTGAAACAATATATTTCATGAAAATGCCAACTGCATAGTATTGTTTTTGTTTCCAAAATTGCTTAACTTAATTGATTTGCGAGCACAATTTCGGAAACAGAACACGTTTCACGAAACACCAAGTGTAGTCGTGGTTTTGTTGCAAAAATTGCGCAACGTTAATTGTTTTGATTTCCCAGCACAATTTCTGAAGCAAGAGATATTGTATTGAAATACCAAGTGCATGGTCTCGGTTTTGTTGCAAACGTTGCTCATGTTAAATTTTTCTGATTCGCCAACATCAACTCTGAAACAAAAAATATTTCATCAAAATGCCGAGTAGCCTTTGTTTAGCTGCCAAAATTGCATGATTTTGATTGCTCTGATTTACTGTCACATGCCTAAGACAAAAGATAGTTCATGGAAATTGTATATTTATAGTCTTGGTTTCATTGTCAAAATTGCTTGATCTTAAATGTGCTGATTCATCATCACTATATTGAAGCAAAGAATTTCTGAAAAAACCAAGTTTTTATTCATCTTTTTGCTGCCAAAATAGCGTGATTCAATTTTTCTGATTTACCATCACAGTTCTGAAACAATAGATTTTTCATCAAAATACCAAGGGTATAAGTATGTTGCAAAAATTGCACGATTTTAGTTTTCCAGATTTAACATCATAATTCTGAAGCAAAAGATATTTAATCAAAATGCCATGCATATAGTCTCGGTTTTGTGGCCAATATTGCTTAACTTTAATTGTTCTATGCCATCACATTTCTGAAACAAAAAATTTTTCATCTAAATAAATACCAAGTGTATTGTCTGGGCTTTATTGTCAAAGTTAATTTATTTTATTTTATGTTGATATCCCATCACAATTTGTGCATCAAAATATATCTGATCTTTTGGGCAAAATGCTAAGTTTATGGCCTTTGTTCTGTGCCAAGAATCTCCCCTGATAAAGAATGAACAAAAAAACTGCAAATTAAGGTATGTGGTGCTGTACTGTTAAAATACCAAGTGGTTTCATTGCCAGAATTGCTTGACATGCTATCACCGTCTCTAAAACCAAAGTTAGTTGATTTTGTTCCAAAATGCCAAGCCTTTGTTCCAAAATGCCAAGCCTTTGTCATGTGCCAACGTACCATATATTCTCTATTTTTCAAGATTCCACCAAAAAAGTTGCATTGGTTCAACATAAGTGATAACCTGGCTATAGTACGTATATAGTCTTAGGACAAGCTTAAATTGTATATAAAGGTAAGAAATAAATGTCGAGTTCATTTTTAAGATCCCTGAATACATAAAGAATTACAAATTCTTATGGAATTCACAGGGTTCATATTGCGAGTAGACAAAATTTAAGGCCTCGCTAAGAAGATTTTAAGCACCAAAAATGATTTTTAAGGAGGTTTGTTGTGAATTTACATCACAAAAATCATTTCGTTTAAAAATAGATCTTTTGCTGAAAACCGTCTTCCCCAAGAATTGATTAAAAATAAGGAGTTTTTAAGGAGTTTTCTCTAAATTACATGAGTTTAAGGAGTTCTAAGTGCCCTTAAAAATCGAGATCAGGTTTCATGCTCTAGTTAGGGACTTCTAATGAGCTTTTATGTTACTCTTTTCTGTCCATGCTAGGTTCGATTCAATCCAGAAACTGTCATTTTTCCTTCCCATGAGGCTGCCTCTCTTCCGAAAGCTAGTGCCTCATTTTGGCAAAATACAAACTAATCTTAAGAAACTAATTAAAAGAAAACAGATGAAGTTTAACTAAATTGTCCATTAAAATAATGTCCACTAAATTTATGGACCAAAAAACAATTTAAGGAGTATTTTTGTGCCTCTTCTTGGCAAAAGCAAACTATTTCCTAAACAAATCTGTCGCTGGAAATCCTTCCCTTCGTGAAATAATTACCAATAAGAAGATGTTAAGGAGCTTTCTTCTAAAATGCACGAATTTATGGAGCTTTGAAGCGCCCTTAAAAATGCAAATTAAATCAAAGGAGTTTTCAAAGAGTTTAAGGAGTAGAACGAACGCTGAATTCATGTGAACGAGGAGAAGATAGCACAATTAGGGAAATAGATAGTAACTGCGAATGGAGAGAACGCTGAGAAAGTCAATACTGTCTTTAAATATCTAAATATGTTGCACATCATTTGATAAATTTAAAACATCAAATACAATACTTGTTTACACATGAAACCAGAGCTAATAAAACAACTTTAAATAAAAGCTTGGATATTGCTCTGGTTCAAGGCATTAGACTTATTCCATAGCAAAGAAAAGCTCTTGCAGCGAAAGTAAAACAAGTGAATTCATCAAGATCCACTTGCATATTAACCTTCATAAGGCGCATACTAAAACATACAATTGCAAACTGGATAACAACACTTAGTTATAACCGTCTCATATCACATCTACCGTTTCAAAATTCGAATACAGCCTTTGATATTTCTCCTTTCCTCAACGAAGCAAATGCTGCTTCGTAATCATGAATTTGAAATGCCCGAACATCGAGAACATTCCAATCAAGATATCTTTCAGACATATCGTGAACAAGCTTGATAGTGCGGGGAAAAGTGTACCGATTAAGGTAGGATGTTACGACCTTAACCTCCTTCTTATACACTGCAAATGGTTCAAACTTGACATGAGTACCTTTAGGACAAACACCAAACAAAACTATTGTGGCTCCTCTTCTTAACCATCTCATCTGCTGTTCTATAGCGGCTGGAAAGCCTGTACAATCAACAATAACATCAAAACCGTACGTCTCATCATTATTCGCTTCCGCCTCTTGTGCCTCTTTGCTGATTTCATTAGGATGCATGCACTGGTATCCTAAATTCATCCTTGAAGCCATCGCCTTTCGATGCTCGGATATCTCTGTGATTACTACTTCACGGTAGCCATGAAAGTGGAACAGAGATGCCCAAAGCAGCCCGATTATTCCTGCAAGCAAATGCAAATTGTTATGTAGAAGTACTCCCTAATTACTCTAAAGCTACAGCGAAAACATAAACATTACACATACAGAAGAAAACCGACTATGCACTCAGAATAACTGTAAGAACTAATAATGTGCCTAGACACAGACATAATATATCATAAAAGGATAATTCCACGTCAACTTAGCAGATTCTAGAGAGGTTTCCCAGGTGACCCCCTCAGACATTGTTCATTGTCCAACATTTGTTTACAATACAAAAGAGGAGAAACTCCTAGGAATTTCAAGTCAGTATCAAGCTCGTAGCCAGGTCTATATTTCAGTGATCACGTTTTACAAAATCTAAGAGCTTTTTCATACTCTATATTACCACAATCAAATGGATAATGTGTATGCAGGAAAATACTGAGCTTTCTAGCATGTCAGAGGCCAAAGTTGAGCTCAACCAAAATTTTAGGTTTCTCTTTAGATACAAAAACATGCAACAATAACAGATTGCAAAAACGAACTCCCAGGGGTGGCAAAAAGCTGGGATCCTGTTGTCCCGGGGTGGCATTTGCTACCCCATGCCACCCTATGGCTACGGGCCTGGTCAGTATCTCAAATATTTCTCGAGTGATAAACTCATTTTTTTCAAGAATATAGTTTATAAGAATAGTAAGGACCAGGATCGCTGTAATTTAAGAGAATGATTCAAGAAAATGAAATGCTCAAACTCAATTGAAGATGTAGAATTTTTGTATGGTCCATTTATTTCTGTTCCACTTCTTTTATGCTTTATGATGAAGTAAAATATCAACAAAGATATGATTTACAGACGAAGTTACACCTTTGGCACTTACAAAAGTTTAAGAGTAATCTGAGGTTCAAAACCAAAAACATTAGGTATTCTTATAAAAACAGTGGACCATTTGAAGCTCAACAGCTCTGGTATTTTACAGCTATATTACTTACGAACTATGTTTAAATTAAGACACTTAATTTCTACAACAGGTCTACTGGCAAACCTTAGGAATGCTATGAATAACCAAGGTGCTCTATAGGGGCAGTTATTAATCCTTTCCATTCCTTGAAAGCCCATTCATATGTTATGAAATTAGTTTCTTTTCAACTACAGCAGAAGCCACATGAAAGAACCTAGGCTTTCCCTGAGCAGCCTGGATAGGTTCTTAATTAATGGATTGCTACTCTTAATTCCAGTCTTCAAGATTCTTAACAAGGTTATTACATGCAGCACATGCCCTGTACACATTGAAACTGTTTTCAGCACAAGACCTCTTGACGATTCCTGAGAATACTATAAAGTCAGAATTCTTGTTTAATAATCTTATCAGTTGTGGGACTTTAAAAGACACAAACAGTCTATGAAAGTTGCTACTTATGAATTTCAAAATCAAATAACATGAAACCTATTATATAAAAATAATTCCCACTTTCAGCCTCATTGGAATTCTAATTTAATGGATTCAAAAAACGTAAGTTCAGTCTCAGAGTTCTTATAAAAAGTTTTTTATGAGCGTTTCTACTGTACTCAGCAATGCTGCCATTTCTTGCTGCCATTTCTGTGGACACCTCTTTGATGCAGGTACGTACTGCAGTGGGAGGGCAGGGGGGAATGCCTCCAAATAAAAACTTCTGCAAGGTTTCCCCCTACAGAATTATTAACCTGGAATTCGTATAACAAAATAAGCTTTCTGTCCCTCTAAAGTGATTCTACAGATAGGGTTTGTCCCTCCAAGACATTTCCTCTAGTTACGTGCTTGTTTTGATGAAATGCCATACATGCACGAAAACAATTAAAATTAGACAAATGAGATAGCGAATCTATAAAGAACGTAAATAGTCTGTTGATACTACAGAACTTTACCACAGCACGAAAAAGCGGCAACATTCTTTTGACATAATTGAAAGCTTTTTTCGTCCGACACTCATCAGAGTATGAATCAGGTCAATATCCGACGTTTTCATACTCTGGTGAGTGTCGGACGAAAAAAGCTTTTAAGTATGTCAAAAGAATGTTGCCGCTTTTTCGTGTTGTGGCAAAATCTATAAAGAGTTAATTATAAAACATATGAAATCTACAATAGTGTATGTTACACTAAAACAATACTTCATTTTGAAAAACTATTTTCATATCCATTTGAATTGACCATTAGTAAAGTCCTATTCAAAGAAAACTTTCTTAATCGTCATGACACTGGAGATTCAGTTCATAGCAAAGCTGTACTTCCCATCTACATGCTAATAACTTTATGTGGAAAAATTTCAACAAACCAATTCGTTCAATAGGATGATACACGTTCTTTTTTTATAAAAAAACCATCATTTTGCCTAGGCCTCAATTTTCTTAACTGTTCTCGATATAGTGCCTGAGATTTTCTCAAAATTTTCTTAACTTTTACTAGAATAAATGGGAATAGATCCGTCACCCTTTCTTTGCTAATCTTGTATACTTGAATTTGAATTCCATCCTCAATATTTTTCATGTAGAAATGACGTAATATCGATTTTGGGCAACAAAAACACTTAACTTTTGAAATTGAGCTATACGATTTTCTTAGGGTTTTCTTAAGATTTTGGCAATTTGAGTGAGCCTCATTTTCTTCTAAACTTTTTTCTTATGAAAAAAACGTGTATGTAATCGACCCAGCACTTCAGAGAAGGTAGAAACAGTCATTTTATAAAGCTAGAAGTAAAACCTAGAAATACCTACAAAAAGCATGAAGAAAAAGAATTTTATAGTTAATTATCCATTTTACAGCACATATATAGAGGGCCGCCGAGAGAAATCAGAGGCCCTGGGGCAAAGATGAGGCCCCCCTGATTGCTGAAAACTTCCAGGGTCTAGAAATTAGCTATGGAAAATTACTGCTGGTTTACTTTATGAGGCTTCCACACCTTGAAGCATTGGGTGTAAAGAGGCCCCTGGGAATTCGAGACCCTGGGGCAATTTGACCCCAAGCCCCCTCTCCGCGTCCCTGCATATGTACAAAGTTACAAAATCAAAAAACTTAAGGTGCATTGTCCTATCATCATGCAGTCTACCCTGATATCTCAGTATCATAGTCATTGTGATCAAGATGTTGATCCTATGGCATTTGGGTGAAATCTGATGTGAAACCGAAGGGCAACGTGACATAACACGCTATGCTTCCTAAACTGTTTCATCTTCACTGTCATAGTACACGTTTTTTTATAAGAAACATGAGGCTGAAATTAGGTAAAAATTAAGAAACATAGGCAGGCTAATAACTTGTAAAAACTGTTCTTGCTAGCAAATTTTTGAGTAAACTAGCAAGAAAATACAATGAACATCAATTAAAATTGCCTAATCTGGGTTGCTATTGTCATTGGAAGTCGTTACATTTAGGAAACACTTAAGGCTGGATTTGATGACATAACAACAAGCATCCACGCTGACGCCAGCGAGTTTGTTTCCTTTAAAAAAGCATGTACCTACTGAAGTACATGTCGACGAATCGCTCATAATTTTGTAACGAAAGCAAAGCTCTGAAACCTCTGTGTTTTGCTTCCTGAGATTTTACAGCCACACCACTGCGCGAAATGTACGCATTAAGATAAAACAAACCATAATTTAACGCCAAAATTCATGCTTCAAATAAAGGAAGTATAATGGCTACCATTCCATCAACTGTTTTAAATATATGAAACAACTATGTAATAAATAAACCAACTAAAGAACGAATAGATAACATTTCAAAATGCTGCATTTACCTGCACCTGCGATCAGAACTCTTGCATCTGAATTGACGTTTCCCATATTGTCCCAGCCCCTAACAATGGTGGACAGTGGTTGGCAGAAAACAGCTTGCTTGAGTGACATTGTAGCAGGAACAAGGTGGACGAGTTGGGAAGGAACAATGCAATACTTCTGCATTCCTCCATTCCTCTGGTATCCAAAAGCGGTGCGCATAGCCTCATAGATACAAAATTGTGGCTTTCCTCTTGTACAGTAATGGCAGGTGCCACACCAATTGTATGGATTGATACATACTCTATCAAGCAAACAAAAAAAACTGAGAACTGAGGGCAAGGAGATATGAAAGAAATAAAGTATCAGAGTTTGGAAGATCGCATGTCTCCAACGCTGTGTGGCGGACTTAGAAGGGGTGATTTCTAGGGGGAGCTCAGGGGGGCGGAGCCCCCTTGTTAAAATTTCTGCTCATTTTGGGGGCTCAGCCCCCCTAAAACTCTTGCATTGGCTTGGCTTGGCTTTTCAGAGTTTATTGGCCGTGTTTCCAAAGTGCTATGATTAATTGTCCACTGCTATATGGCTATTGAGGCATTTCTTATTGTTAACTATACTATATCAACATTAAACTAAATTATCGTGTTTCCATCTTTGAAAACATGGGCGTGGTTGTAGCTGGGTCACACCCAAATTATGGGCGTGGTTGTTCCTACAGGCCCCCTTGTTAAAATTTTTAGAAATCACCAATGGGACATAGGCTTTGGTCGTCTATGCCGTTCTTTTATGAAGGTAAAGGAAGATATAAAATATCTACTTTGAGGAAAAGCTTTCAGTAAATATGGCATTTAATTGAGGAAGATGTGGTCATCTTTGTAAAAGCCACATAAATGTTTTAACAGGATATGCAACTAAACACGTGTCCGTAGAGAATACTAATTTCCCTCAAAAACGCAGCACAAAGTATGCATTTTAATAGGTACACTATGTAACTTTCACGGCAAAAAAAACGCATTGATTTACGAGACTCTCTAGTGGGTCATGTAAATACATCTGGGAGTTTACAATACAAGGCCAGTACACTGTTGGAAGGAGTACTCAATTTCCACAGTTGTAAAAAGTGCAAAGAGTGAAAAAACTAATCTATCTTGATTCTATGAAATGAGAAAGGCTTAAAACATTTACAACAGAAGGAAGGTTTGGCTTTTCTGGGAACTTAAAAGTGCCCGGAAGAAGCACAAGGTAAGATGGAACAAATGCTATAGTACAATGAAACACCATAAACAATATTTTTTCTCTACCAGTTCCATTACTGTCTCATTCAATGTGCAAACTAAACTTGTCCAACTACTTCCCTGAAATGTTAATAACACTAAGCCTACAAAAATAAGCCCTAATTGAAAATAAAAACTGATAGTATTTTTGAATACCTGTCACCAACTTTCACATGCATGACAGAATCTCCTTTGGCAGCAACTACACCAGCAAACTCATGCCCAAGAATGAGTTTTTCAGCTGCTGGGAATTCACCTTTGATAATATGCAGATCAGTTCCACAAACACCACAGTATTTGATTTGTACCAGTACATCATTTGGGTCATTGACACTGGGCATAGGAGTTGTAATGAGAGAAAGGCCACCTTGGTACAGTTGAACAGCAGTATTCATTTTGAATTTTGCTGCAAGAGAGAAATGATACTTAACTTATTCCTGGCATTCCTTGAAATTGGAGAAGGATTATAGATGTCTGGTGACATTCATAGACCTCAATCAACAAAAAATGCAGTTTTGAGATGAATGGTAGAACAAGAATGATGACAAAAAAGCATTTTCAACTATATATTGACAAATAGGGTTTGTACAAACTCCTTTAAACATATTTGCAAAAATTTTCCGAAGCCAAACTGCCAAATATTGAAACCCATGAAATACATTTTGGTATGCATTTGTAAACCCCATAAAAACATTGCAAAAACAATATTTTCAATACTATATTTTATGATTTTCTTACAGACTATCATTTACATTATGAATAGTAAAATGAACAAACAAAACATATACAATGTTTAAAATGACACTAAGTTTTATACATTTTAAGATGGTCCTGTTAAATTTATAGACACTCTAGTCAGATATACTGCAAAGTACTCTTGAACATTCTAGGGTGTACTATGGACAAATCCTGATATTTTCCTTTACAACAAACTGATATCAATATTTCTAGAAAATTCCTGAGCAATCTTTGCACAGTAGGAGTTTCTGGCAAGTTCAACTCAGACTGTGTGTATAATATATATATATATATATATATATATATATATATATATATATATATATATATATATATATATAT
>WIPJ01001923.1:521902-537076 GCA_018155075.1 Cassiopea andromeda
TCGATCAATTCAAAGGCAACGTAATGATTGCCTTAAACGTAGCATCTTTTTGAGGTTACACTCCTCAATACAGAACACTGAATGTATTAAAACAAGAGCTGGGATTGGGGGAAAATGTAACTGCTGATCCAAAAAAATGCTATCTTGAAGTCATAGGATTCCCTTGCAATCAATTTGGACACCAGGAACCGTCTGAGAACTACGAGTTAATGAATACCTTGAAATATGTTCGTCCTGGTTATGGATTCGTACCAAATTTTCCACTTGTAGGAAAACTTGAAGTTAATGGCATGTACGAAAGTCCTATATTTACATTCTTAAAGGTAAGAGCAAAGATACCTACTCTTTTTACTCGCTTTTTTAATGAGAAATATGCCTATAAGAAACATGAGGCTGGAATTAAGCAAAAATTAAGGAACGTTAAAAAACACAGGTAGGTTGAGTTTCAAATAAATAACTTGAAAAACTGTTTTTGCAAGAAAATTATTGGTAACTAGAACGAAAATAGCAAGATCAATTGCATGCCTCAATGTGTGAGCATCCTTTTTCTTGCATCACAGTTGCCTAACATCAGTTCTTATCGTCATTTAAAGTCTTTGAATTTAAGAAAAATTTAAGAAGCATTTAAGGCCAGATTTGAAGATTAAGAAACATTCAGGCTGAAGCCAGAGAGTTTGTTTCTTATAAAACAACGTGATATTAGCTAAACGTTGTTGCATAAGGCAGACGATGCAGTTGCTACATACACTGTAATTGTAAACACCATATGCAAATTATTGTTGAATTAAGTTACGCGAGATTCGAAGGAGATCTTTCTAAAAGAACTAATCAGGCTTGATATTGAATAACTAATATTTTTCACGCGAATCTTAAATTTTGTACATTTAATGTACTAACGTAAAGAAGAGTACATTCTGTAATGGCCTACCTCCATCTATTCTAATCTTGTACATTTGTAAACAAATATATTCATATTTATATTTTAGCATATTTGTAAACAAATACTTTTATGCTTCCATGTACGCTTGAACTTTCTTGCATGAACTTATTTTTCAGGCAAGATGCCCATCTCCTTTTGGACTGATAGCTAATATAAGTGATATCTCATGGACTCCCATCCGCAACAACGATCTTTCGTGGAATTTTTCCAAATGGCTTATTGACCATTATGGCCAGCCGATCAGAAGATATACACCACGAACTGACCCAAAACTAATGAGAGAGGACATCAACAAACTGCTGAAGCAATGTGAAGAGGACAGAAAAAATGTAAGCTATGAACAGCAACAAAGCCAAAAACTAAACAGTACAGTGAATTCAAACTCAACCGTAACAAACTCAACTGCTGCAAAGTATCGAGCAAGGAGGACATTTATAAGGAATTAAATTAATTTATGGCCTAATGCACGAAACAATCGCT
Source organism: Cassiopea andromeda (assembly GCA_018155075.1). Lineage (NCBI taxonomy): Eukaryota > Metazoa > Cnidaria > Scyphozoa > Rhizostomeae > Cassiopeidae > Cassiopea > Cassiopea andromeda. The sequence continues at coordinate 523,323 of WIPJ01001923.1, forward strand.
TCAAAATAAACAATGAGTTGAATTAACTTAGAAGAGTGAAAATAAACGAGCCTCGTCCATCACTAAAATGCAATGCATCCATAAGAGACAAGTACTCCTAGTATTTGACACTATTGCAAAAAAGAGATAAAGAAGAAAGGATATAAAAATATCTACTGATGTTGAAAAAATATAGAACATTGCCATTGAAGATACTTAGAACTTTTGGGAATTTTGAATTCCTCTATAATCACGTCCCACTAGAATACGAAAATCTTGCTTGACATCAAGCTTTAAGATATGAATTCATGTGTTGCTTTTTAGTGATAGATAGGACATCAAAAAAGTTGTGGGGGGGAGGGGCACTGCGAATAAATGGGGGTGCAACACTACACACCTAATTCAGCATGTCCCTGGATAAGATATCATCGTAGGAAATGTAAAATGCTTTTTTAAACTAACCATAATAGGTAAAAAACTAAATTAGTTGCTTATTGACATACATGCTTCGATATATGTTATGAGTTTATGAAAGGTCGATCGGAAACTGTAGCTACGTCGGTTGGTCGACCCTGAAATGTTGCATGCTGTTATTCGGTCTTTTAATACATTCAATCGAATTACAGCTTCAACAAAACTCAGAAACAAAACGAAATACATGCTATATGTGGTATCAAATTTGATCAATTAGAAATAAATCAGAGCGCAGTTTTTCTTGTTTAGTACTGACTTTCCATCTTGTTTTCTGTTGTCCACCGCTTAATGGTCTGTTCCTCTATATTCAACGACAGAACAGTGGTACCATACAAAATTACTATTTAAACTGATTGTTCTACTACTTAATGATTGAACATTAAGGCAAATATCCAGAAACTAGAAAAGATGGCGCAAGACTTTTGTCCTATTAAATAATCACACATATGCTTCTTTACTATTTTGTTGCTAAATCTAATATGACTTTTATGGCATGAAATCAAAATATAATGACCTCTGAATACTAAAAATGTAGGAAATTATATTTTTTCCTTCTAGTACAAAATGCAGTACACATTATACGATATTGGCTTCAATACAAGGCCAGAAGTTGCCTTGTTTCAAGAAACTGAATAAATACTAGGCAACAAAGATAGTCCTGAAAAGAATTCAAAGTAATCTATGGTGAATGTGTAGCAAATCCGACAAATGTGGAGTGGTTAAACAAAGGATGTATTGTCACAAAATAGCTTTCTACATAATTCGATTTTTCCCAGTCAACAAAGGCCATTGTCCTCCATTCTTCTCCTATTGTTCTCAGGAATATGGAACCCATTGTAAAGGAAGCTATTATAGTAAATATAGAAACCAGAGGGCAAGAAAGTTAATTAGGGCACGCGAACGTTAATTTGGATTGTCAATTTGATGTTTTGAAATATACTCAGAAGAGGACATGAAATTCTAACAAACTATAGAATATTCCCATTTTCACCTATTTTACTTAAGGAAACTGTCCGAATTAACTCTAAATATCAACAAATAAATCTAAATTTGTTCGTCATCTGAGCTATCATCACACAGGTTCTGCACAAAGAGGATTGTCGATGACGTAATTCCAATTTCGGCTAGTGTTGATTCCCGGTTAACACCTGGCTGAAAGGTCTTTCGAGGGAAATTCGAATTTAGTGTAAACTTCTCTGGCGTCTCTTCCATGCCATGGACAAAGTCCGCGAGTACCTTTTAATTAATAAAAACAGAAAAATAAAACGCAAAATTCACAACACGACTTCAAGTAGGCCCACTTTAGCACTACACGTTTTTTATAACAAACAAAGTCTATAGCCTTAACCGGGATGTTTCTTAATATTTTATCAAATCGAGCATTAAATGCTTGTTAAATGATTCTTAAATTCTTAAGACTTCCAATGGCAATAGCAAACCAGACTAGGCAACTGTGATGTAAGAAACAAAGATTTTCAGGTTTTTTGAGGCATATAATGGATGCTAATTCTATATTATTTCCAGTTTGATCCAAAATTTACTTATAAAAACAGTTTTTTCAAGTTATTATGTTAAACTCAGCCTGCCAATGTTTCTTAAATGTTTCTTAATTTTTGACAAATTTCAGCCTCATGTTTCTTATAGAGATGTTTCTTATAAAAAAACATACGTGTAGTCAGGCACACGTTCCAAAGAACTCACAAAATATACAAGCATTTTGTAATAAGTAAAAAGCTAAATACTACGTTGCAAAATTAATAACAATTAATTCTATGAGAATTTCCAAGATGAACGTCACTGATGCAACGCCTGTAGCCTCTGCAATATTCATAATCAGCATTTATTCAGTGTAAAATGATATGGCTTTACTACCTTGAATTGATCGAGTGTTGAAAATCTTCTACTAACTGTCTCTCCATCAGGCAATTTAATACGTATCTGAACAGTATTCGGGTCATTAGAATCTGGCTCAGGAATACTTTCAAGTCTCCTCCGGCAATCTGCTTTTACTTCAGCTATATTCTAAAAGTGGGAAAAGTTCAAGGCTAACTTCTCATCAATTGAAAAACTTCTGTATACTACCTACTACATGATATTAAACATCGCATAAGGAAAAGCAAACGTTTGAATGAAATTAAAAGCATAACGTTTAAGACAAAATATGCCACTGACTAACTGACAATAATTAGATAATGTGTCCATTGGTACAAGAGTGAACAACCTTTGCCTCCACATCAGCGCTTCTCAATTACTGTCTGAAACCCCCATCCATGGAAAGAGAAAAATATTTCACGCTCCAATTAGCTATAAATATAAATATAGTATACCAAGGGTAGTGCACCCCACTATTTAGAGACGCGGCTCTACACTAAGATGTAGGAGCAATTGAGCCTTAAATTAGGGACTCCGGAGAAGAAGACACGGGGGCATGTGCTGTTTTCCAAACAGGGGAACGATGGGGTCAGAAACACCCTTCCTGTAAAGCAATTGTTACTTTCTAAAGAGAAATACTACAAAACTAAAATCAATAAAGTTTCCTATATCAGCGATTATTGAGCATAAAAGGAATCATCTGTATTATAGTCGGACTTGAAACCCTCCTAAGGAATGACCATACAATTAAGGTGGGCTGATCGCTTTGCTTGCCTACTATCAACTAGTTCACAACCCTATTCTCCGTACGGCGACCATGGCATACACAGCACTTAAAGAAATTATGTCCTAGTAGGATCATGTGAATAAATAATTCGTAGGATCAAGCAAATATATCATCCTGATTGTGGAGTTAGCTGCAATTGAAAGACACATGTCACGTGGACTAAAGAACAGTAGGTCACAACCAACGGCCAACACATTGCGGGTAAGTGTTCCCATGTAAGTTGTGAGAAGAGATAATGAATAAGCAACCTTTTTCTCATCTGGACCAAATTTTATGTTTTATCAAAGGCTGCGGGCCTAGTACAAAAGACATGTGATAAACAATGATGTGTATGCGTTCTTACGAGAAAGGTGTGCGACGGACATTTGTCAAACATTTCATCGCGATTTTCTGCGGGTAGCCAATAAAATTCAACCATATTGCAAGGAATACCCTTGAAAATCTTGATGAAACAAACTGTATAGTGTTCGTAAGGCTTGGCATAACATCTTATCACAAAAACCCAAATTTCAAAACATATTTACTAGTTTATCAATTTATAGGAGAGGACATGAAAACTCTTCGCGGGCAGGATCAAGATTCTCTGCAGGCCAGAAGCTGCCCATGCATTGAATAAGTGAAATCAGGAAAGCATAGGAACGATCTGGAAAGGTGATAATGATTTCACTTTCCTGGCGCTTCATGGGTATCGCTGATGGCCGTGGATGCGGGGAGGGCTTGCAATTTTATCGCAACCGGGTATATCGTGTTACCAGCTGTCGGCGCGGCAGTACCCCGTGAAATTTCGGTATGCCGCTTCATTAACTGGTAGTTTATCTTTGGTGGGCCTGGAGACCTACTGAGAAAGCGTAGCTCTCAGCGTCGTGGCAGCTCACCATTTATGTAGAAAGGTTAGAAGATCAAAAATATATCGTCAAAGTAAGACGCCACACTTATGGGAAGAAACTCTAGTAATACAGGAGAATTGAATGAAAATCTCTAACTATATCATATTTTAATATGATTATTGCGAACACGATACCAGAAAACCATCGGTCTAAGGGCATTGGTGAATATCAAATTTATGCGCATGCGCAACAAGTCCTAATACAAACTGCCTTCTTGCTAGTAAAATTGCGAAGGTCGGCAACATAACAGCTTATGCATTAAGATGTTATGCCATGTTCTGTAAAGGTTAGAAATATCTTAAAGCATTTTAAACTTTAGTACGAGCTACCATTTCTCCTGCTGCACCAGAAACAAGTTTATATCCAAAATAGCGTACTTACCTGTAACCTACGTTCTTTCTCTAACTCTCGATCCCTACGCAAACTTTCCTCTCTCACTTTTGCATCTTCTGATTCTTTCTTCTTCCTGGCCTAAAAGCAGAAAGGCCATCAAGTAGAAATGCTTTGAAACGAGGCCAAAACTGTCAACAAATATCGACCTAATACGCGCAATTTGGCAGGGCAGAAAGCCAAATAACCGGCGACATAACTACCTCTTTTGAAGAGGATGTAAGGAGTAATGAGGGACCGGGGGCCTTACCCCATCGAAAGCCTTTTAGAACCAAACTTTTTATATCCTAGAAAAACGCCCTTTTTGAACATAAAGAAAAGCCCTTTCTAGACAGAAAACGGTGGAGACATTTACTCTTATTACTTCAAATTACCTAGAAAAAGGGAGAAGGACCTGTCCCCCAGTGAAAATAAGGGGGAATTTTGAGTCCCCGCGTTCCCTCTTCTACCGCCCTGCCATTGAGTATCCTGCCTAGCACAAGCAGCTGGCGATAAAGGCACTGGGACGCTTGGGTATGATCCATGGCAGAGGCTCCAAACTTTCTTGCACGGGGGACGCATCAACTATTAAACAACTGAAGAGGGCTGAAGGGGGGCTTAGTAAACACTCGAATTCCAAATAAAAGAAAATGAAAATAGGAATGCTGTTTCTAAGCACCTATGTTTTCTGTAGACAAAAAGGTCTCAGTGGGCAGATGAAAAGGCCTCATGGGCCACATCCAGCCCGTGAGCCATAGTTTGGAGGCCATGACTTATGGCATACGTAGGCAATAACTCTAAAAAATTGCTAAAATGATACCATTTTAAACACGTTTTTTAGCTGCTGTAGATTATCACAGCAAAAATGCATCTGTCCAAGCGGCCTTAGAACATTTTAAAACATAAATCGAAAAGCTGACAGTTCAAGCAGCTGTAAAAATTCATTAGCTATGGAAAATCTAATTGTAAAATCAGCTTCTACAACAATAGCTACAAAAATATTGACTGTAAAATATCAACTGTGCAAATATTAGCTACAAAAATAACAGCTTCTGCAATATTTGATGCTATATCATTAATTACCTTTTCACGATCCTCTTTTAAGGCCAACTGATATGCTTTGTCTTGTTCTTCTCGAAGAGTTTGGGACATGCTCCTTTCCTCTCTGATGAATAAAGAGTAAAATCCAATTCAACATTTGACCAATTGCATGAAATTCATTTTGACGTGTATAATAATAAAATTACGGCATATGTGTATTATTGGAGTAGGGTTTCATAAAGAATAACATAGTGTCATAATGAATAACACAGTGCCATACATAGTAACTCAATGTCATACTGAGTGACACAGCATCATACTGAGCAGCACCATGTCACACTGAGTAACATAGTGTCATACTGAGTAACACAATGTCATACTGAGTAACACAGTGTCATACTGAGTAACACAGTGTCATACTGAGTAAAACAGTGTCATACTGCATAACAAAGTATCACTATGAGTAACACGGTGTTATTCTGAGTAACAAAGAGCCTTTCTCAGTAACACAGTGCCATTCTAAGTAACAGAATTCCGATGTTTTGAGGTATTATAGCTGGATAGTATGTGGAAACTGAATCAAATGATACATTCCTTCATCTAAAATTCCATTTCATGATCTTGAGGCTCAAACATTTTCAGGAAAGTGCACTTTTACTACAAAACGAAGGGTCAAAGCGAAGAGAACAACAGCCGCGAATTTTGAAACATATTCATTGGAGACCCGTAAAATTTTAGGTGATATCCAAGACCACGATGCCACAGTGGATGTTTCAGACCACCTTGCGGGTTTATTATCAATAGCGAGAAAAATAAAGCTCATGCAGACGAAATAGAGGATAACTTAGAGGTCAACAAGAAGATTAAATTATTAACTTGTGCGATGATAAACTAAACTATGAATAGGAGATACTTTAAAAGGAAATCCAATACAAAAAATAATAATGAATTCGTAGCTGCAAGCACTTCAGTTATCCTGTGAACATATACATTTTTACCAAATCTGAGTCACAAAAAGCTATGCTTCTATTCGAAAATATAAGTTAATTCTGCTATTATATGTTTCTAATATATATACCTCTCGGCTCTAGCAGCAACTAGAGAAGGTTCATTCTCATCTATAACTCTAGCAAGTGTTGCTACAAGCTCATCAACTTGCATAAAACCTAGAAAAAGTAACAACTTCTTAATAAACCGTCTGGACAAACATCAAATGCATTGAAAATAACAAATACATTGAGAAAGGCGATACATAATGTGACGTAGAGGATTTGAGAATGATAATTATACCTATAAAAGATTGAAAATTGAAAACTAAGTCTAACTTTAGAGTTGGCTAGTACTAGAAATTGAACCTGGACTTCAGTGAAAAAGTGTATATGGGCCACTCTCACGAACTCCCCAGGAGTTTAACAACAATTCTATAGCTAGGGGTACAAAATAGGTGAAATCAGGAGTATGGATGATAGTACAATGTTTTCGAAGTTTGCACCAAAGTTGACAAATGTTTTTGAAATTCATAATTCTGTTTTCAAATTACATCTGTCATGCATTTTGTCACATATGTCACGAGACACTTTGCCATATTATAACTCCCTTCTAGTCGGTGCCAAAGAGTACCATGGTAGACAACCTGGAGGGGTGTTGCCAATGAGACCATGCGTCATTCTCACGAAATGTCAACTTGCTGAGTGTAAAACAACTCTCTAGCTAGGGGTACAAAATAGGTGAAATCAGTAGAGTATTGATGACAATACAATGTTTTTGAAATTAACAATACAATTGACGAATGTTTTTTGAAATGTACAATATTTTGTTTGATTGAGATTGTTTCAAAATTGCATCAGTCATGCATTTTGTCACGTATATCATGAGATATTTTACCAAAATTTTCCAGAAAATGAAGAAATCAGCTAAATAATTTAAGTTGCTTTGAAACTTCATCCATTAGCATTGCTAAGTACTCAACCATTTATGATTCGCCCTCAGAAATTCAGAGACATCTCAAGAAACAATATACTACTGATATAATTTGATGTAATTTGATGACGTAATTTGCACGATGTAATTTGATGATGTAATTTGCACGGATGATGTAATTTGTACAATGTCGCGTACATCACAGGTTCCGGAAAATTCCCTCCCAGAAAATTCGCACCGGACAATTCCCTCTTGGGGAATTCCCACCAAGGAAATCTCCCCCACTGAATTTTCCCTCCCAAAAATTAGGGAGGGAATCATGGGGTGGAAGCTTATTGACAGGGAATTTTAGGGAGGGAGAGGTCAGGGTGGGATATTTCCTAGGAGGAAGTTCTCCAGGAGGGAAATATCCAGCGGTAGGTTTCTGGGTGGAAATTCTCCTAGTAGTAGGTTTTGCTGGAAGCAGAGTTATTTTGTAAATATATAAGTTCCGTGAATTAAATTTCATAACAAACATTTTTGCGTTCATTTTCGGATGTGTGCATTAGCATTTTAGCCATTTTATCTCAAATTTTTCACTTTGGATGTCACGTACACCACGTGAGAATGGCCCATATCTATAAATGAATGATAATGAATAAATAATGGATGATAAATAAATAATAAATGATAAAAAAAATCAAGAAAATGAAAATCTATAACCAAGTATAATTTCTAAAAAGGGCAATGATAAAAGGAAATGTATAACACGCAACTTTAGACTTGGTAGAGACAATTGATGGCAAGATAAAGAAAGCAATTGGTGAATAAATTTTAATCGGAATATTTTAACACATCCTGACCTTCTATTCTCGCCACAATAGTCATCCTGTTTTGACGTAAACAGATGACTGCTAAGAAAGGGTATGTAGATTCCCTAATTGCCTTTGAGACTGAAAAGAAGAGTGAAACGCATCTGACATTTGAGTCTTCCTATACATGGGGAGGGTATTCCGATATTTACTGGGAGGGTATTCCGATATTTACTGGGGGAGCGAGGGTGAAAGTATTTTGATTGTTGTATGTGGGTCATAAAGCAGTGTATCTGCTTGAAGAGATCTACTATAGAGGGTGGGTATTTTCCTATACATGGGGAGGGTATTCCGATATTTACTGGGGGAGCGGGGGTGAAAGTATTTTGATTGTCGTATGTGGGTCATGAAGCAGTGTATCTGCTTGAAGAAATTTACTATGGAAGGGGGAGGGTGAGTCTTCAAGCGTCCACCATCGCTCCTACATATCACCTGATATTGAAGTAGTAAATGGCAAGTGAAGAGCATTGATACTAAGACTGAATGAGAATCATCACTCAATAATCATTCAGCTAGGCAGTAGAAACGATGTAAGCCTTGACATAAGAGAAACATTTCTGAAAATAGCAGATAGCGACAACTGTTGACGCCTTGATTTAAACTACTTGGAAAAATGAAAAAATAATAGAGTTAGCGTTAAAGGGAAAATATTTTTTCACCTCCACAGGAATCAACACAAATTAATGAAGCTGTTATTAAGGCAGTGTTTCCACGAGACTGGTTTCAATTGGAACCGTGACATTTCTGGTACGGATAGGTCTTGCGTTTCCGTAAGACTTCTTGGAACGGTTCTATTTGGGACTGCTAATTGGTTCAAACTCGGTGTGCTTTCGAATTAGGTCCCAATTGGAACTGTACTCTTGGCAATGGGTGGAACGGTTCCAAATGGGTCTGGATAGGAAGTGAACGAAGTTCGAAGCAAAGTGACTGGCGCGCTTCTTCTGCTTTTTTATTGTTTGCTTGCACACCTGTTCGGTAGATGTCTCCTGCGTCGTTTTCGAGCATCAGCTCCAAATGGAGCCACTCTCGTGGAAATGCAGGGCCTATCCATACCAAACTGTTACGGTTCCAAATGGAACTATCCCGTGGAATCCCTCCTTAAGTAGCAGGCAACCTATTGTAAACCAGCCAAGCTACCGGGAAAAGCTGAGCAAGTACAGCTTCCTCCGGGGTTGTTATGGCAGCTTAACGGAAGCTTCAGGACCAAGAGGCCTTAAAAGTCAAGCCTATATGTGCACACTGTGAAATAAATATTTAAAAGTGACAAACATACCTCTGTATCCTTCATATGTATTAACATCGCATCCCCAAAAAAGCATATTACCATTAACGTATTCCTTAAAACCAGGATTACACAATACTTCCCTAAAAGAAATTATAAAAGCTACTTAGAACACCATCCAACTGTAAAACAAGAGAACATCGTGGTATCTACCTTCACAATTAACTTTCACAATCATATGAACGGAAGCAGAAGCAAGAAAATCAGCATAAAAAGAGATCAAAATTTACAAACTTGACTTAAAACTGGGAAATATGTCTTCCCTATAAATATTTTGGTTTCCGTAAGGAATAATATTGAGAAAGAAACTTGCTGATAATTGAATTATCAACACAACAAATTTGTTAAAATCGATTTCATAGTAGGAGCATACCGGCAGAACTTTGGTGTATCTTGGTGGGAGTCAGAATGAAGATAAACAAGAAGAAACCTTAATTCTCTCTTTGCATCACTTAAAGCCTAAAAGATAATAAGTACTAAGACTTGCAGTGGGTAATTTTCTAAATAAGGAAAGTTAGCCCTGAGCATAATGGTGAGTGAAAAACAAGACCTTCACGACTATACCAGTTAAGTAAATCAGTAGGTAGGAAAACCAGTCCATGCCCGGAGACACGTGCGATGGCACGTGCTGTAATCTACACACGTACAAAATCCTCAGCACGAGCGAAAAATCGATTGTGCCAACATTACTATCAACCTTGCAGTCGCACATACCAAATAGGAACTTTGCTATCGCAACTACAATACTAGTGACTGTTACCATTTGCTTCCATAACTCTACTTTATCCTGTTTTGTCCGAAATGACACAATTGACATGGCTCAGCATCACGAAACTCTGATTTTGGGTACATAAATCTTGGATTGTACGTGCAATTCCAAGTAATGAAGAGCAATCACTCGTGCAGACAAGGGTGCAAGTGTGAAATGAGGCTCTTGCACCAATTTCTTCCAGACATGGACTGGTAAATGAGTAATTAACGGACGTTTAACGTCCTTGCACTTCAGATGAACGCATGGTATGGTATCTTGTTTCAGTTGTGCAGTTCTGTAAAGGCATCTGCCACATTTCATGACCTATTGACATTCTTCCGAGATTTCACAGCAACAAACAGCTCTATTCAACGCTCAATTTCTACGTGGATATTACAAGTTGGCGGTATGGGTAAACAGACATCCACAAAGAGAGGGGGTACAACTCGGTATTATTGGACGTTTGTAGATCTAGATGCAAATGCAACTTCAGAAAAAATTTACTGACTGCAACTGAGAAAAACCTATTGGTAAGCATTTTAAGAGCATTTAATCTTGGGTGCCTAAAATACAGAGGGGAGAACTTATCCACTTTCCTGATTCCCCACATTTCATCGAGATCTCTCGCTTATTAGTTGATGGTCTTGTCCAAAATTTGCCTATATAACAATTGCATTCTATAAACTAAGTATCCTTTTTATCGCACATTTATTTTGCATTTCAAACTTCCAATCCTATACCATCATAAAATAGTTTAACTCAAACAATTTACCTGACTGTAAAGTCCCTGATAAAAAGTCGGATGCTCTAATGAGTATTCACTTTCAAAATTCTTTTTGAAGTCAAGAACATTTGCAAGAGGATCACCACTGTCTACAAATACACAAATAAACTCTATATCATTGAGTGCCAAGTAAATTAACGAATTCGCGATCAAAGCTAAGTTTTGTAGCTTAAATATTAACTCCAGCATGAGAACGAAGTACAAGGTACAGCATTTTGCAATGCTCCAACAAGCAGGAGGCTCTACATGGTTACCAACAACAGGATAACAGAAAATCCATGACCAAACCAATTCCTACTCTATAAGCCTCAGCCAAAACAATACTAAAATTGCTCTGTTATAAAAAAGGAACCTTTTTTGAAAAGCAAGTAATTGCTGATGGTATACTCACAACGACCAAACCCAGGCCAGATAATCTGAACTGGAAAAAAGACATAGAGGAAAATCAGCTAAATAACATGGAAACTAATGAAAGAATACAAGCAAAATGTAAATGCATGTCTTAAATATAATGAAAGGAAATTATAACCACAACAGGCTCTTATGAAAAAAACATGTATTCATCTGCTGGATGCTTTGATGAATTCTGAAAGTAAATTTAGTTATAACCATCAAAAATCTGCATAAGCATTCTTCAGAAATGCACATGTACACTATAAATCCCTGATCCAATTGAAAGCAGTTTGATTTTATCTGTAAAGGATACTTGGATACAACTATGGACCCCTTCCATGTATAGTTTTGTCCCATCTTTGCTAGAGCTTCGCCCTAAGGTGTGGAAGTCTTTTAACATCTCCTCTAATCAAGCACTATAGATATCACACAGGTGGTAAACCTTTTCTGCTAATTTCATAGAAAATCGTTCCATTTAAATACTTAAAACCAAAAAATAATGCATACTATCCCTAAGTCCCTATCTTCAAATGAGTCCTCTTCTTTTGAAGCAATTATTGGCATTATTGGCATTAGCCCATATGGAGTACCCATAAAGTGGCAAAATTATGTAGGTTCTACAATAGACAATGTCAATGTGGTATCGATTTCGCTCAAAGGTCATATTCATGTTGCTCAATAAAAATATGTACACAAATTCATGATCCTGAGATAAAGGCCTATTAGTGTCTCTAATATCTTCTTCAACTTTGCTTTTTCAACTGTAATATATATGTCTGCAAGACTTGTGACCTTCAAACAAGCGCCATATGCAATACTGAGATTGTTACTTCACTCTCTGATTGAACCAAAGATCTACCTAGTACTAATAGACTGCTCAAGAAACTTTGAACCGTTCCTTTAGCTGTGGACCATACTACAATATCTAACCAGACTACAGATATTACGCTGCTAGTGAATAGTTCAATGCTATTAGGAAGCGGTCCCCAACTTTTCTATCGGTATTGACCATCAAACATATGAGCTTTGAATAGAGAATTTTATCAATAAATTAGATTGCCAGTGATAATTTCCCTACATTCAATTGTCAAACAACGAAAAAAACCACCAAAATGGAGCTTTCTCAAAGCCAATCAGCTGGGTAGATACACATAGCCTTCCAGTTAAAACGATAAAATATATTTAAACTTTCCCCTAATTTGTTGTTGACACAAAATCCTAATTACAAAATTATTCCTGAAGGGGTTTTTATCAATGCCACATAAATGTAGAATTTTTTATTACATGTAAAGCTTAATGTGAAAATGCACTTTAAATGGGTAAATGGCACTATTCTGGAAATGCTATCCTTAATTTTTACATGGCCAAGGTTCCTGGTTGAGGTTGTACATTAATGCAGAGCTTGTGAAGAATCAAAATGTAGCTATGCAGCCATAAATACTACAGAGCATTGACAAACAACAGTTTCATAATGTTCCTGAAAGTAGATCTACTGTCTTCCTAGTTGTACTTTATGTAAGTTCTTATTCACTGCACACTACTTCTATCACAATCTAATTCCGACTATATACTCCATTTTACCTCCGTTTCCACAAATCCTTTGGGTTTCGAGTGTGCCTCTGAGAGGATGTTAGTTCTGGCGCGAGCATTTAGGAGCGGATGCCCTTCCTGACGTCACCAATGGCATGCGGTGGGCCTCGAACCCAGGACCATGTTGGTCTGAGTTGAGTGCATTACCGCTAGACCACAGCTGCTAATCTAATTCCAACTAACTTAACCAAAAACAAGATCTGGGTACTACTGTTGAAATAAAGACCACTAGCACCAACTCTAATCCACTACACCATAACACTCACAGAACTCCGTCAAGCAACGAGACCTACAGGTTAAGGCAGACATTGCAATAAAAGACATCACACTCAAAAGCTTTTGCATACATAAAGAATGTGAAAGAAGTTGAGTTACTCAATGAATGAAATGACTGTGTTGGATAGTCTTTGTTAATTGAGGCATTCAATGTACCTCTCTCTGCTGTTTGTACTGGTGCAAAATTTTAGGAACAGCAACACTTAACACACAATATTTTAGCAAAGAGAAAAAGCTACTATGCATTAAAACAAAAAGTATGAATTCCTGAACAAGTGAACACTGGACATCATTTTTCCCAAAGGCAAATCTACTTACATTTAATCTGCATATTCCTGCAGAGATTTGCAAAGACATCCAAAATAAACTAATAAAATAAGCTTCTTCAATCTGAAGCATCTCTATGATGTTAGGATATATTCCACTAACATTAACTTTAATCCATACTACAAAGGCAGATTCATATATTCAAATGTGTTACAAATGGTGGCTAAGGAG
>WIPJ01001923.1:552731-567841 GCA_018155075.1 Cassiopea andromeda
AACAAATCAAGAGAGCCCCCCCCCCCTATAAAGCAATTAAATCTAACAACGATTTTGTAAAACAAACATGTTGCCAGATATTTCTCACAGCAAGACTCTAATGAGGATACTGAGCTAATATGAGCTAATGATGTGAGCTTTCAATTTGGATCGAAAAACTGTGACCAAGTTCAATTTAAATTAAATACAATTCAACGGGCAAATACATGTCAAATCTAAATAAAAAGCTTTCAAGCCCAGTGTAGAAACTTCTTAGCAAAACTTTTTGATGTCCAGTGCTTTGCACGTGCATATTGCAAGAAGTTGTATACAGGGACGAAACTCATTGGGGGTATGGGGTGAAGCACCCCCAATGATAAAAATTAGTAATTTGTCGGGCACTTTTTTTGGCTGCTGGTATATTTGTCGGGCAATTTTGAGTGCTTGGCATGTAGATGCTCTTCCCTCAACGCTTACTTTTTCTCTGGTGGTCATATGCAAGGCCTAAAGTTAGTGTTTACTTGTAACACTTTGTACAGTTGTAAATTAAAACTGTGATATTGCACTTGATGAAAGAGCCTATTTGTTAGCCTTGTCAACAAGCTGCTCGAAATTTACTGAATAGTTGCCCGTTTCCAAGGAAGCTGCCATTTTAAATTTCAACCACGTCCATATTCACTGAATGATAAACTATTCGAAAAATTTTGGACCAAAATGAACGTTTCTTCAAAATCTTTCTTACAAGCAAGTTTTTCCAGCTAACATTTGAAGCTCAGCCTGCCTGTGTTTTTTAAAAGTTTCTTAATTGTTGCTTTATTCTAGTCTCTTGTTTCTTAGAGATACCTTTTCATAGAAACACGTGCTACCTAACAGTAAAACTAAAAGATTGAATAAATATATTCTCGAAATAAGCTATGTTCTACACTTTTTTATTGTTTCAATCGTAGCAGAAGCATGAGTGTGACTATCGAGGCACAATAACTTAAATAAAAGTTGCCTGATGCACTGAAAGTTGCTAGAAAAGCCTGAAGTTGCCAAAAAGTTGTCGAGCAACTTGTGGACAGGGCTACTACTCGTATATAAGATGCAAATAAGATATACATGTTTATCGAGTCTCTCAAAATTAGACCATAATCCACTTGTATTGGGAGATGCAGTCCAAGCCAAAGTAAAGGGCGTGGTCTCAACAATTTTTCCGGGGGCACGGTCCCCAGATCCCCTCCTGTTCTTTCCATCGGGATATCTTAGCTACTCAGCTCTTAAGGAATGGAACAATACGCTTAGAGACATACGTGAGTTGCCAACAATAAATGCATTCAAAAGGCAACTGAAATTGTATATGAAGACCAAGACATAACTAAACACAACCCCCTGGAAGAGCAGCTCCACACTAAATAGGTTTTGTTTCTATTGTTCAATTTTAATAGCTACTTTTTGTTATATATAACTTAGTTCGTAGATGGTTTTTTCTTTTTTTCTGTAGTTATGTTGAAGGGTTTTGTGTATAAAACTTGAATATGAACTTGGAATATGAATATGAAAGCTATAGTTTTCCTTATCTACTAACATTCAAAAGCATTTCCCTTAGAGTCTTCAAAAGAGTTTCCCTTAGAGTCACGGCAAGGTGGCGTCTGCGTCGGCTTTTAGTTTCTTTCATGCACATTATGTAAGCATAATTTTTGAGACCATACTCATCTTTTAAAACAAATTGCACCTGTCAAAATTTCTTAGTTTAGGCTCTGGTCTTAATGGCTTCTACACATAACACACCCTCTTCAACTTTGATGGGCAGCGCCCTTTTGCCTAGCAACTATGTTTCACCCTCCCAATGGAAGTACCCTAGTTTCGCTCCTGGTTATATAGCTTATAAAACATTCTATTCACAGATACATAATTGAAATTCTGAAGACATACAATATAAGTCGACAGAATTTCTTTAGGGAGGGGCCTGGCCAGTAAGGTTGGAAATAACCTCAGGTAAAAAGAAATGAGGCTGCCAATGCCCCTGGGCCCCTCGGTTTCGACACCCCTTTTCTTAGTTCTCAAATGTTCAGCATGGAATTTGTTACCTATTTTTCAGAAGTCGAGCACTACTTTCTTACAAGCCACTCTCCAACAAAACGGTGTGTGTGTGCATGAATCTGAACCCCACTACAGTCATTTATCCGGTGTTACGAGATGAAAACAAAACCACAGTTCTGGCCCACCCAAGCTTATTGCTTGCTTAACCTCAGCCCGTAAAGCAAACAAAATGCTCTATGCCATAGATTACCTGTTTGCCAGTAGGTACATGCGAAACAATTGTTATATGATGGCCTCCAGACCACCAGCTGTTCGAAGTGTACTGGGTATCCGCAAACGGAAGTCAAATATCATATTTCTAGCACACTTCCGAAGTTTAGCCAGGAATGAATTGAAATGACATTTGATATTTCAAGCTAGAGAAGCGTTGAGATCAAGAACTGTTTGCTGAAATACCAGATTGGAAGGAAATATTTGTAGTCTGTAGAGAAATTCTAAAGAGCAAGGAAGTGTGTACAGGAGAGTTGAGTAATACATGAAGACAGTTGAGTGTTGCTGCAGCTTCGATGATTTTGCTGAGACTGATGAAACAAAAATGTGTAAGTCATAGCCCGCTCTGTACAAGTTGGTTTGAAGCGTGTGAGTTCGGTTTTCATTTGTGCATTTTAAAAAGTGGAAGCAAAGAAAGGTAAATAAGATGTAATAGCAACCAGGTGTAGAAGTGCCTTTCGTTATTAACTCACTGCCATGAAAGCATAGTTGTTATGGAATCTGGTTTACCTAAGTGGGACGTACGGTAGAAGAATCATGCATCCGTTTAACAATACCAGTACGACCATTGACTGTAATGGCGGACCGCCGCGTTGGTTATTAACCTTGTTCTCGGTGTTGTTGGCCTGCTTTTCGATCGCCTGTATCTGCGTGAACGGCATTTGCTTTGTTTTGTTCACAAAAAACCGAGATTTACTAGGAAATCAAGCCAACAAACTTGTATTCAACCTGGTAATAGCGACCCTTACAACATCCGTGATCGTAATGCCATTTTCATTCATAAGTTACGCGTCCAATGAGTGGCTGTTCAAGGATTTCTTTTGTCAAACAACTGGCTTGTTTTCGATAACAATGCCCGTAGTTCAACAACTAACGCTTTGCAGCATGGCGTATGATCGATACCACTATATTGTCAACCCTTTGACCTACCTCGTCAACATGACTTCTTTCAAGGCAAATGTGATAATATTTTTCACATGGTTTATTGCTATTGTTTCCGGCCTAATGCCACTTTTCGGTTGGGGTGTATACAACTTGAATCGCGACGTATTCACTTGTACCGTACAGTGGACATCCTCGTCAAGTTTTTCAGTATATTTCTTCGTGTTGTCATTCGTTTTGCCGTTATTCGTGCAAGCCTACTGCTATGGCGGTATCATACGAGTGGCGAAAAAGCAGGCGAAGTTCGACAGGCGTTTAAGCAGAGTTGCCGTTGTCCCAGTTCAAGTTTCGAGGATTATAAGGGAAACATCAGCTTCCAAAACTATTCACAAGACATTTATTATTATTGGCCTTTTTCTACTCACGTGGATGCCTTATATTTTTATCGTGTTATTACGTGGTATCCTAAGAGCAGATAGCTTAGGAACGCCTTTATTCATTGTTAGCAACCTCACTTACATTACATGCCTTGCTTATCCATTACTGTTTGTATTCCGTGCAAAAGCCATGCAGAAAGATCTAAGGACGCTCCTACGCAATTACTTGTTTTTTCTCTGCATAAATGATGTTGCACCTGAAGACATAGATACCTCTGAACCCAAAGGTAGGCGACGTTCATCTCTCTCTTTGGATGGATATGATTTCAGCGCCAGAAGAAGGTCGAGCAGAGTAAGCAGAGTGTCATGGGCAATGCCTGTAGTAACTGAGGATGGACAAGAGCCAGCGAAGGAGCCAAGACCATCTCTGACAGCATCAACTGTTACTACAGACATAAGTAGCCTTCAAGGCGTCGCATTGCTGCCCGGAGAACTCGATTACGGCTACAGACGCACAATTAATAACTGCAAAGAAACAAGCAGGGTTTTGAAATGAACATGTAGAAATTATAGTGTGTTGACATTTTAAGTTCAAGAGAAGTTGTATGAGAGGCCTTGTAGTTTGAGTCTCTGTTCCAACACTGTGTCAAATAGCTAGAACAATTTATGTAGAGTACTTAATTAAGCATAGTTATAGTGTATTTTCTTTTCAGCTAAATCTTGTTTTGTTGGAATCATGAATTTTACACCTGCTCATTGCAGCTATATGAAAGGTTTTTGTAGTAGAATTTTTGAGTAGGGTTTTGCAAAAGAAATTTACTGGCAGGATACTTAATCTCCTAGAATTACCTACAAGTGATGATCACACAGGGTTCAAGCAAAATCAGGAAAACCGTATGCTTTTAAGGACACTCAGGAAAAGTCAGGAAATTTTTTTGATTACAACGCCAGCTTTTACCGACAAGCCAAAGGATAACCAACGGTTTCAGCAAAAAGTGGAGGTGTGGCACTCCACACCCTTTACTTTGGTATGCCCCTGCTTGAATTTCAACATCATAACCTGTTAAAAATTCAACCAAATTGTCAAGCAGCTATAAACAATTTATGTAGAAAGCTAAACTGAACTTTTTTATATAGATTCACTACATATCAATCTCCTCCTCCCCAGTTCAAGAACATTGTCTGCTTTACCTGTAAACAGTACATAATGTACACACTTTATTTTTATAAGAATAAAGTTTATAAGAATATTAAAGCTCAGAATCCATGAAATTTAAGAATAATTTAAGAATTAATGCAAGGCTCAAGTTTCATCAGGACTCAGAATTTTTGTGTATTCGAGATATGACGGTGCTTTTAGATTACTGCACCTTGACACCTAACAATAATCAAGAATAACCTTAGGCTTAAAACCGGAAAAATTGAAGAACACTGAGGCTCGGCAAAGAGTTAGGTAGCTTATGCACCCATGGAGAATTGGAGGTCTGTCCCAGTTCAGAGGTGAGGTAAATTTGCAACAAGGGTGGCTAAAAAAATTGAAGTTTGGAAACCAAGCTCTATAGAATTGCGCAAGGAAGCTCCACTTTATTCCCCGGCGTTCCTTTGAGCACAAAATTTGTGCCAGACTATGCATTGTGAACAATACAAAATATTGTCATACAACACTGCCGTGTGTTATATTTCTATGATTGTTTAAGGTCGCTAGTACATCTACACATCACGTCTGCCATTCATTTGACTTAGAAGAAACGAGTCAATAGTAAAAGCTGTAATGTGGATTATTGGCTTTATTTCGTTGCATGTTCATCAAGCATAACATGAAAAATAAATGAGATATGCACTTCAAAAGAAGAGTACAATCAAAAGTCTAATCACCATGGTTAAAAGACTATTCTCCCTGAAATATTCGTCACAATGATACGCAAATTAACTATCTAATCAGGCCCGTAGCCAAGGAGGCTCAGAGATGTGCATAGGCAACTTTATTTGTGAGGCTTGCTCACTATTTGACAAGAATTTGGACAACTCTATGCAAGAAAGGTTAAGGAAGCCCTGTTACATACAGGATGCTAATTCCCCCTGCATAGTGACCAATGTTCTTGCAGCTTCTTACTCATTTAGGGGTGTCACGTCCATCCACGACGCCTATCAAGTATCAGTTTCAAATGCTCAGGTGACCTAAAACTGTCGATGATTAGACAGAGACAGAGATGAGGAAGAAAAAACGTACGATGCTGATAGCCATCAGTTATTGATGACGGAAATTACAACTTAATTTGCATTGATTTGATGCATAAAAAGTGCATCATTTCAACGTTTCTGTGCCCTTTTTCCTTCATTTATCACCAGGAATTTGGGTGCCACGCCCACTCGATGCCTCTTCAAATATGTGCTGGCTATGGTCCTGTAACTACCAAACAGCCAACTTACAAGCATAGGTGATTTAAATGAATGTGCAGCAAATTAAAATAATCTTAATCATTTTGCAGGCCTTAAAACTTGTGCAATATGCAATGATGCTACATAAATGAAGGATGAATGCATGTTAAAGCTCACAGAGGAGTATTGCTGGATAAACGTACAAAAGTTAAGAAACTCTCTTGCTTGTAAGAGTAACTGGGACTCCACCTTTGGGCCGCAGAGTTCCTGTTTCAGCGATTTCAATCTTCGTGTTTGGAACAAGCTTCATCTCAAAAGTTTGAATCAGTTTTGCAAAAACCACTTTCGCTTCAAACTATAACACAACAAGGAAACATTTGTTCGAAATCTATGCAATAGCTCTCAACCAAACGATAAGACATACATGTAAATAACTTTAAATAGAAATAGCCAATATGCAAAGATATATTCAAGAGCTGTAATCTACAAGAAAATTATTAATAACTTAAATAGACATGAAGACAGAATCTTCCATTTTGAAGCTCCAAGTTTCCTACAAAATAAACAAGCCTACCTCCGCAAAAAATCTCCCAATACAGTTCCGCGATCCTGAACTGAAAGGCATGTAGGCCTGTGTAATTCTAAAAATAAAATTAAGTTATGTAGGCAGGCCACAGGCAAATATGTGATAATATGCTCCAAAACCAATGGTACATCCAGCCCAATTGGCATCTTCAATTAGAGTGATAAATTCTTTAGGCGTAGTGCACAGGCCGCACTTCTGCCGCGTACCGCAATGCGGCAAATGTGGCAGTGGAGTTAAAGGTTGCCTTTGTGTCACAGTTAATTGACACTAAATTTTTTAAAGGCTGTTTTACTTAATTAGACAACGCAGAAATGCGACCTTTAAACTAAACCTAATTGTGCACTTGCAATTGTGTCAGAAATTCAGATAATATTTCATAATCTTTTCAACGATGAAACCAAAACTATCAATGGTTAATGGATTAGGTGATTAGAAACTTTCAGTAATGAAATGAACAAAGTTCTTAGCTGCTCATGAAAATGCAAGCATTGACAACTCGAACCATGGCATCCTCGGAGATCAGAGTTTCTAAATTCAATAGAGGATGGAAAAATCACAAATTACTTGCATGCCTAAATCTTTGAGATGGCATACTGGATCAAGTTCAAGTTTATAGTTGTATTATTTCCGGGTATTTTAAACAAACGCCCCAAGTAAACGTGAATTCAAAATATGACCGGTTACTCGGCAGCTCAGAAATACTCCCATTTTTCTTCCCTTCCGTGTTACATGCAGCATGTGCAATATCAACGTGATTAAGTTGCAGCCAAAAAGGCAATATGACGTAAAGACGATGCAAAACTTCGTACAAGTGAATTTTGAGACAGATTCTAAGATAGAGAGTTCACCAAGCCCAAAAATATATGTACTTGATTGATATAGCAGGCAAAGCTTTCACCATGTCCACTATTGGCTATTCAACAGATACTACGACTTGCACGAGCAAATATCGAGCTTCTGTATTTTTATAGTACGACTCCAAAACTCGTATCAGCTAATTTAGATAGAAAAACTGCTTTAGGGCTCTATATATTTTGAACATATGGGCTCCATATATCAAAAGAACCTTATAAAATGCCAGGCGCCTGCAATTCCAATGGAACATGATGAGAATGGAATGTAATAAGACAATCTAAAGGTAGGAAGATTGCCATAAAAACTACAGTTTTTCTCCCCTGGTTTATAACTTTATAAACCAAACTAAAAATAGAGTGGGTTGATGGGAACTTAATCTTAATTTTGTTGCATAAATCTAAATCATCTTTCAGATTCAGACATAACCTTTTCAAATGATTTCTCCGAATTTAGAATCAAGATTAAAATATTTTAAAAACAAAGATTTCCTGACGTTCATAAGTCACATGCTAGTGATTGCATACATTATCATCCACAGAACAAAAACAAACATTTTCACGTACACCCTTACCCCGGATTTTGATCAGCTTCACTTTCCCATCTGTCTGGATTAAACACAAATGGACTTGGCCAATACTCTGGGAGATGGTGAACAGCATATATGCTTATCTGGAAAAGGAACATACCGTAAGAGATCGACCAGCTGTACGAAAAAAACATCAATTGACGAAATTCACTGACACAGCACTAACAAGGTTCGCTTATGTCAAGCATAATTCTCCAAAAGACATTTACAACTACAATTACAAACTGGCTATCATTTCAATTACAAACTGGCTATCAATTAAAAAACAAGAAGAAAGATTGTCCAGTCATTGACATTCACTACAAATACGTACATATTTGTAAGTATGTAACATAATACTTTGAAGTCATATGAAACTAATATTAGCGGTAATAGAGCTCTGCAGAGATTGACCTTTTTCTGCATGTTTGCTAGCTGGTGCGATCATATAGCCTACCTAGCGAGCTTAATAAATGAGTACAGCTCTACTACAAGGGTTGCAAATATGGTCCTTGTTGCATTAGTATTGCTCATTTATACTCGCTTATCTCCTGTCTTTCACTCAGTTATTCACTCACTAACCCACTCACCAACCAACTCACTCACCCACTCACTCACCCACTCACTCACCCACACACTCTCTCTACCTCCTCCCCAGTATGCATTCTTGGGGGATTTTTGCTCGCCACAGATTCTAGCCAAAATGTGTCTAGAAAAAAATGGCTCGCCATTTGAGCTGGTAAACTTAGGCAAACTGGCCTAAAAGTTGATAAAACTCTCCAAGATTCGCGAAAGTACAATTGGTGAGTTTCCATAAAGGTTCGTGCTCGCCACAGGTCTCGCGCAAAAAGGGTCTGGAATACACTCTGGCCTCCTCCGCCTTTTATCTCTTAAATATCATGCATTACGCATTGGACAGCAATTCACTTGCAAATTCACATAATCATTATTGTTTACAGCAAGTAAAGCTAGAAAGGAAATCAAATGTAACAATACATGTCTCACCCCTATCGTTGCTCCTTTTGGGATCTTGTAGCCATGATATTCCATAACTTCAGGGGTTTCCCTGTCAACATCTTCTACAGGTGGATACATCCTTAGTGTTTCTTTAATACACTGTAAGTATCAAAATATAACATACTCATAACAAAGAATAATGAAGAGAATAAAAGATAATAACAGAGAGGTTTACCATCCTCTAGGGACAAAATTCCATTGACTAATGATTCTGTTTAAATGAGAAGAAGCTAGAGATAAGTTCTGATGAATTCCTTAAAATAAGACAGCAATAAAGTTTTGCAAAATAATTCTTGGCATGGTTTCTGGGGAAATGCAAGTTGATGAAAAAAGTAAAATTGAAAATTCACCTGTCCCATGTACTTTAACCGGGCAAGGTCATCAAACTCTATTTCATCCTTGTCACCAAGAACTTCTTCAACTTCTGCCACCACCCTAATGCAAGTATATATTCATATATATTCATATTTACATTATTTTTACACGAATAACCCTTCAGCTATACTAAAACAAACTAAAAGATACATCATAATAATTTAAGTACATCATAATGGTCTAGTCCAATATCATAAAAAAAATTACAATAAATCTTAGGCTGTTCTACAAGTGGGTCGTGTTTGATTTATTTTCAGCTCATCAAATATATTTTCAATTACTCTTTGAAGTGACAAAGCACGGGAAGTTCCCTAATGCTTAAGGGGATTTCATTCCAGGTTTTAAGAGCTGAGTATGAAAATCCTTTCTTTGCATACTCTAGATTATACTTAGGAATCTGGATATTTCTGCAGAATCGTGTATTGTATCTGGAGTGGTGGGACCTTAGATTGAACTTGTTCCATAGATTTTCTGGGCGCAGCTTATTAACTATCTTATAAACCATAACGGTACGATCAAATGTAATGAGCTGTTTAACTGATAGAAATTCTGGTGTCTAGTTGTCTTTTATCCTGGACGTATGAATCATAGAAACAGCTCTGTCTTGGAGAAGTTGAAGAGATTGTATTTTTGAGTTTGATGACTACCCCAGATTATATCAGCATAGCGCATGTGATTTTCAATTAGGGCTCGATATACATTGCTTAATGAGGACTGAGGGAGAATGCTTTTCAGCCTTCTTAGAGATTGAAGATCTCCACGACTTTTGCTGTGAACAGTCTTGTACTGTCGCTCCCAATTTAATCCTTCATCTACAATAATCCCTAACGATTTGGTATCCGTCACTCGTTTTATGTCAGAGTCATTCAGTCTCAATGGTTCATATACCTCGATTTTATTTATTTTTCTAGGTTGTCCAATTGTCATATATTCTGCTTTTTTGGGATTAGCACTTAATTTATTTATCCGCATCCATGAGGAGATATTTGACAATTCCATTTGGGCCTTTTGGATTAGATCTTCAACATTAGTAGATCCTACGGTGATAGGAGTATCATCAGTGTAGAGACCTGCTTTAGAGTCTACCAAGCATTTTTCAAAATGATTCAAGTATATTATAAAGAAGAGGGGGCCAATAAATGAACCTTGCGAGATGCCACAAGTTACAGTTTTAGTCCCCGAATTGAGGCCATTTGCCGCACAGTACTGTTTCCTATTTTCGAGATATGATTGAATTCAGTCCCCAGCAATATCTCCAATGCCGTATTTCCTCAACTTTCCTATCAAAATTGCATGGTTAATTGTATCAAATGCCTTTTTCAAGTCGAGGAATATTGTTAAATTAAGTTGCTTGTCGTTAATATTATCATACCATCCCAAATATGGACAATCTTGACAGATACATAAAATCCCTACTGCATTATAAGGCTGGCTGGCCGGCCGGTAATGTAATGATACAAGGAAACGAATACCAACACAGTGCAATTAATTGCATTTTGGATACCAATGATTTAAAAAAAATGCATTCAAGTCAATACAAACAATAACAAAAAGGTGTAAGTATGTTTGCTGCCAACGGGTAGTCACTGATCTAAGGGGCGTCACTGAGCGTGACCACCCTTACAACTTAGGCCCTCACCACAGCTTCGCCGCCATCTTGTCTGCCATTACCAAATTCCAAAACGAGGCAACGGGGAGCAAACATTGCTACTACTGGTGAATATTGTGGTTCTAACGCAATAAGTACGCAAAGAACAGCCTGTATATGACAAAGAAGTAGCTGAGATCTTTAATGAATATTTTGTAAATGTAACTGATTCTTTAGGAATCATTCAGCGAAAAGATCCTCTCCAGCATATAGATGGAATTCATGATCTCTAAGAGATTGCAATTAAAAAATACAGCTCTCATCCAAGTGTGAAGCTGATATCTGCAAATACTAAGCCATCCCATGCATTTACCATTAATTTTGTCACAAATAATGGAGCATCCGCAAGACTACGTGAGTTAAAAGTAAAGAAAGTCTCTCCTATTGAAAGCATCCCGAATAAAATTTTAAGAGATGATCTGGATATATTTACTGACATACTCCAACAACAATTCAATGCTACTGAACTTAAAAAAGGTGAGGTAACATGTGTATTCAAAGCAAACGACCAGATGATAAAGAGCACTTACAGGCCAATAACCGTTCTGCCTGCAGTTGCTAAAGTTTACGAGCGTTTAATGTCTGAGCAAATGACAGCTTACTTGGAAACTTCCTTGTCCCCATATCTCTGTGGACTTCGCAAGGGCTATAATACTCAACATGCTCTTGCAAGATTTGTTGAAAAATGCAAATCAGTCCAGGACAAAAAAGGATTCGCAGGAGCAATCTTGATGGACCTCTCCAAGGCGTTTGATTGCCTAAATCATGAACTGCTTATTGCAAAAATATCTGCTCATGGCTTTAGCCGGCCAGCTCTTAAGCTAATTTATAGCTACTTACATGTGAGGCAGCATAGGGTTAAGATCAATGGCTCATTAAGCACCTTGAACCATACCTCTCTAGGAGTTCCCCAAGGCTCGGTTTTGGGACCTCTGCTTTTCAATATATTCATTAATGGCTTTGATGAAATTGCTCTGAAATTTGCAACTATGCAGATGATACCACTATCTTTGCGTATGGTTCAGATATGTGCTTAATCTTAAAATCACTTGAAGAGGATGCCTCCTTGTTATCTCCTTGGTTTGAAAATAACTATATGAAGGTGAATGGTGATAAAAGTCATTTACTTATCTTCGGGAGTAAAGACGGCGAGGTATCTGCAAGTATTTCAGGATCTTTAATACAGGAAAGCGATGAAGAGAAACTTCTAGGGGTGACACTCGACAGAAAACTGAATTTTAAAAATCACGTTAGTAACCTTTGTAAGAAAGCTAGCTAAACGCTACATGCACTGGCAAGAGTATCAAAATATATGGAAAAGTCTAAGTTAGAATTAACCATGAATTCTTTTGTTATGACACATTTCAGTTATTGTCCACTTGTTTGGATGTTTCATGATAGGAAATCTTATAAAAAGATAAACAAGATTCACGAAAGAGCCCTGAGAATCATACACGAAGATAGTACTTCAAACTTTCAGGGTCTACTAATTAAAAGTAATTCAGTGTCTGTTCACCACAGTAAGGCAATGTTACCTCAAAGGTATGCTACTTGTAGGGCAAAAATCATGAGAGCTTAGATATTTAAACCTCTTTCAACAACAAGTCTTGACTGCATTCTTGAATGCAGTGATCATTTTGTAACGATTATGGGTTCTTTTCATGATGGTGAGCAGTCACCATATTTGTAATATCGTCTTACCGGAGAAATTTACAGCTGCTTCCTATTGAGATTTATAAAACCATCAACAATTTGAATCCGTCTATCATGGCAGAAGTATTTGTTACCAATGTTGTGCCCTATAATCTTCGTAGCAGCACAAGTCTTGTTTTACCCAAGGCTACGACAAACCTGTATGGCATTGATACTGTCAGGTTTGTTGGCCAAAAATTATGGCAGACTCTACCCAAAGAAATCAAAGAGTCCAAAACATTGGAGATCTTGAAAAGAAATATTAAGGCCATACCTCTTCATTGCAACTGCAAATTATACAAAAGTGTTATTGTAACTTTAGGATTTTTATAAGTGTTTTGTTGTCGTGTTTTCTGTACAGTTGGCTTTAATTAGCTCAGTGCTTTTACAGCTGCTAACTTTAAATAAATTGCTTATTATTATTTTTATTATTATTATGTTCAGGATACCGACGACTGCCACATAGTTTAAACTTATTGCTTAGCTGTTGAAGTTCAAAGGCAATTATTGGTAGGGGATCTATTGCCTTGCGCGAGTCATGCACTATACCACTGCCTTGCCCACAATCAAGCAAACTGAAAATATACCTTCCACGCATGCTCTTAGATTCCCTATAGGGAATGACTGTTAGCTGTCGAACTAGAAGGATTCATATCCCCAACAACAAAGAATGTAGGCAATGTTACCACAAAGGTATGCTACTTCTAGGGCAAAAATCATGAGAGCTTAGATATTAAAACCTCTTTCAAAAACAAGTCTTGACTGCCTTCTTGAATGAAGTGATCATTTGTAAATAATTTCCCTTTAAACATAGACACAAAAGTAATCAATTGTGAATGGACAGCCAAAATACTCTTCGCTTACCTTGCTTTGATATCAGGGTGAGAAAGTATCGCAAGGATTAAAAACGACAATGTGTTTGCCGTAGTTTCCTGTCCTTGAAGACGAAATATGAAGATATTATATATCTGAACTAACAGGTAAATCAACAGGGGGAATGGGAATAAACAGCTTATCAATTAATGGAAATCAACGTTGAAGCATGGTAATGGGTCTTCTTCAGAAAGAAGTTTTGATATGCTAACACCAAAGGGAGTCACTTACCAGCAATGCTAAATGTTACACATTCATCGACAAGTTCTTCATCACTAACTTTTCCGTCAACAACTATCAAAATATAGAAAAAGGTGACAATGTATATCAGCAATAAGCAAAACAGATACTTAATCACTGTTTGAGTTTAGATATTTCTTCCTTCTTCAGGCTACGTAGTAATGGTAGATAGCTAAGTATATATTAACATATAAAGTGACATGTCTTATTGTGTTGCCAACGCAATGTCTAGTGAAAGTATGTTTTAATAAGTCAAAATGATTACAATCACACCAGAAAAAGTAAAAAAAAACTTTCATGTAGAGTAAACCGTCGTTCAGAGGCAGATAAATTAGCAACAACTAAGTAGAAATGCTTTTGATTCATAATTAGCTAATTACCTGCTCTTTCTACAACCATGGACATGATATCAGGTGGCAAATCTTTTCCTTCAGACAGCAGCTTCTTTCTCTCAGCGATGCATTTGGCACCAAAGCTACGAATGTATTTTGTTGCCTCATCGCATTCTCGCTGTTTACCATAAGTCCTGAAATCAAACTGTTGAAGAACATCCCAAGTCAATGTTAGAACAAAGGACTTTCAAAAAATGAGCTGAACTCAGCTGAACTGACAGCATCACATAGGGCAAGTAGACTGCTTTCAAACTCGTAGAGAAGAATCAAGGCGTAAAAGAGATACATTTGAAATACAATGAAGACTTTAAAAAAATCTAAGTACAAAAACTGACCTCAATATCATATTTACAAATTCCCATTAAATTGAAAGAAAGAAAGAAGACGATTAAATATCGTAAAATCCCCAACATAAGCACCTCCGAATATAAGCCCCCCGAAAATAGGCTCCTTGCTGAATACAAGCCCCCAGAATATACAACCAGGGCGCACATTTGGGCTTCTGTATGTGTGCTAGGATAATAAAAAATCATGGAGAGAACATATAAAGAGTCTCTATATTCACTGAAGACCACTAATAATGCTTAAGAACTTCAAACCCCAGAGTTTATATTCAGGATTTAACGGCATATGAACAACAACTTTTAAATGGAAAAAAGATAAGCAGAACGAAAATGCTTCAATTGCAACGAATACACCTCAAAAATGTAACCAAGTTCTCCAATGGAATGCATAGAGACATGAAATAGTCCCCATATCGTTAAAAATTACTAGAAAATCAAAGTGAATTTAACACATTTGATGGACATGAAGCTGTTGCTCATCAAAGTGAGGGGAGATAAACTTCTTTTCATCTCTCGATCCAGGATATGAAATGTTAGATAACAACTCAATATTCAATGACTCATCTCTCACTCTTACACGCTCACACACACACACACACATACACACACGCACG
>WIPJ01001923.1:596007-611461 GCA_018155075.1 Cassiopea andromeda
TATATATATAGATATGGATACATACATACATATACATCATGCACACACACACACACACAAATTTGCTATATGCAAAACATGTAGCAAATACATAAATGAATATTGCAAGCCCCAGGGAGCTTCTTGCTTCTTGTAGTCTTAACAAGGGGGCATAATAGAAAAGGGGGCTTGCTAGAGAGAGGGGTCATATTAATAACTCAAAATAAAAATTATATTAAAGTGTTCTTATGCATTTCTTCAGCATTAGTTATATCGAATAATTTAACTAAAAACTTGGAAAGCTCATTTACATTAGTAAATAATGATGTCCTCATCTAAATTCCGAATCATCAGGGTCAATTAATAATTTATTACATCTTCTAAAAAACTCTTCCATCTTTTGAAAGAAGCAGTGCCTTTGTCACTATATTGTATAGGTCAAGAAGTGTTTTCTTGCCTTCTAATAAAGCATAAGTAACACTATACATGGGCCACATTTACTCCATATTATCTTATCTGGTGACAATCGCCATGCCTCTAGAACCCATTCAATCGTTTGCTTTCTTTGGAGAAGGGGTTTATTAGAAATCGGGGCCTATTTCCAATTTTTCCTTGCAAATTGGACTTGCTGGAAAGGGGGCTTATTGCAGAGAAGGCCTACTAGAAATATACCACTGCTTAAGGCCAATGAAGGGCCTTGAATGTGACATCATTATGATGCAGCTACAAGTTGAAAAGTGAGAAGACTTGAGCTCCTGAGAGAGAATCTTCCTACTTCTTCCCAAATTGTTCTTGTTTGGCTAGGAAACAGTAAGCATAATCACAGGGATAAATTTCCAACACATTTGTAAGAAATCCCATCCACCCTCTCAGCAACTAAATTGAAAATGATATCTCAAATGCACTTGCTCCCACCTCTCTTTGAACATCATGGACAACAACTTGTATATCTTTGAAGCTTTGGGTAGGTCTCTCTTAACTGTAACATCCTACAAATAATATTGTACAATTTCAATAGCAGAAACAAACATCACAACAAGGTATACTAACTGCTGGCTGTGTGAATACCAAAATGAGAAAGATATAGCTTTCTTTGCACATATTTAGAACCTAATTTATTCCTGATAGAGAGCTGCTAAAAGAGACCTGATAGAAACTTCCATATAAGGATTTCTTTATGTAACTGGATGCAATCAAAATCTTCTAGGGTTGGTGTAGAGTTACATTGAGAACTAGGGAGCAGGGTTGATTTATAGAAGTGTAAGGGGGACAGAGCCCCCTTGTTAAAAATTTGCTCATTTTGGGGGCTCAGCCCCCTAAATTTTTGCACTACTCTTGCTATTGAGATCTTTCTAATTATTAGTTATATTATACTACTGTCATAATATCAATTTCATAGTACTAAGACCTTTAAAGGCTTTAATCAACCAAAAACGAGCTAAACTAAACAATGTTATGCTAATTTACACAACTACAAACTAATTTGGTAAATCATTGTAATGCCAATACTACCTCAATAAAAAATTGAGAAGAGAGTGTCAAAATAAGTGTGGTAAGCACAAGGAGGAAAAACAAGTTCAGTTTTCACTACAAAAACTTTTTAAACTTGCTTATTGACAACACTTTGATACAACCATCCACCTTGATAACTGCTGGATCTTTAACCATAATCACTGGTAGTGATGCAAACCATATGCACACCAGTGAGCCATACTGATCAAACCTACGAAAGTACAAGTTTGTGGTTTCTAATTTGAAATAAACGTCTACCTGCTAATTGTGAAATATACATGAGTAAATGAAAGGGTAGAGAAATGCCAAAAGAACTGAGAAAACCCCAGGTACCTATCTCTAAAAAATAATGTAATCAGTATTTAATGATAAGCTCAAGCATGAGGAAGGGCTATAAAGTCACAATTTTGAATCAAAACACCTGCTTAATCCCAAAGCTTGCATAGCCCCCACCCCTAGTAGAGTAAATGAGAAATGGAAATAGAATAGCTAAGAGACAATCAATATTTTCATACCAATTGTATAAAACACTCTGAAAAAAGTTGTTCTTTGCTTCTCTGTGTATAGTTGGTAGGTTTCCCAGAAAGAAACTGAAAGAAAAGGCTGTATGGTTAGAAGTTGTATCAACAGAGGCATCCAAACAACTTTTAAAGTGGAGGGGCATGGTCACTTAGGTTGGAGACAATGACATGATCCCTACTTAACATGTTGGCTAAAGCATCACTTTTAAAGCTTTTGGAATATGAACAGATAGAAAATAGCCTTTCATGGTATGTTCTTCTGCAAAATTAGTAGAAGATGGTGAAATATGCTATTTTATGCCTTGTGGGGGAGCAGTGCCCCCTAGCCCCCAGTTTTGATGCCCCTGATCAGGGCATGCTTCTTATTCTCATTCTCAGCTAAGCTCAATCTGTATGCCCCTTTATCACCTACACATCAAGCTGATACAACAATCAAAATAAGCCAAAACTGTTGACTCAACATCTTGTAATTTGTTTCTTTGCTGAGCCAGGAGGAGGGCCCACACAGCCAATGATCAGATAAATAGGACCTTTTCAAAAGCAAAGAGCATCCAGATTGGAATTTTACCTTGTGCTGGGGGGGTTCTCCCCATGCACATTGGCTGTCAGCTGCAGCTGTGCAATTCTTCTAAAATGATTATTTTAGCTGTGCAAAATTCTTCCATCAAGACAATTTTCTAATTTTATGTTACGATCAGTTACACACATAAAACATTCAGCCACACAAAATACTTATCCAATCTACTTGTAGCCAGACAATTTCTATACCATGAAGCAAACCACCTACACATTGTTCAAAGCTTTGCATATGGTCCATGCCAATGGTAAGTAGTCACAATATTAAAAGATGTCCAGAGACCAGGGCAGATCCAAATCTGGGCTTTGGAGGGGCCATCTATTTCTGAACACAATTGTTTGCTATAGGAAATAATACCATTGGGGGCAATGGCCCCTTTGCCAGTGGCAATTCTATAGGGGCCATAGATCTTGTGCTTGTACTACTTTCCATTGTCATCACCCCATTATACTTCTTTGTCATTTTGCCTGCTTTCCTACATTGCTTCTCTTTTATTTTACACAGCTTTTTCATCTATAAGGGGCCAATGTCTATGCTCAAAAAGGGCGTTTCCTAAGGTAAGAGGGGCGTGGTGGAAAATATTTTCTGGGGGCTTGGCCCCCAGACTCCCACCCCTTTTTCTGTTAAGTTTCACAGATATTGCATAAAGAATTATAGTGTTCTATAACATAACAAAACTCGTGAGTATATATTCTCAAAGCAGCAATGAATACAAGGAAAAACAAAACGAACACAACGCAGCATGAAGCAATAAAATAATAAGGTCTATTTCCAAATATAAATAAAACCATAATATTCTAATTCTCCTACTTAATGATTATATTGTGTGATGTTGTCCATAATAAAAAAAAGTATTTTCAGTTTTTCAAAAGTAATCCTTTCATCATTATATCTGCCAGCATCTCTGCACTTACACAATACTCAACAACAATTTCATTTGATGCAACTTTCTCACGAATAAAATGATATGAAATATTTATGTGTTTTGTTCTGTTCTGTTGTGGTGCTTTGGATTCCTTGAAAGCTCTATAGCACCATGGTTATCTTCGTAAAGTAAATTTGCTGTATTTAATTATTTCCAAGATCGTTCATTAAGGTACGAAGCCAAAGGGCTTCTTGCGCTGCGGAACTTAAAGATGCATATTCCGCTTCTGTTGTCGACTTTGCGACAGTAGCCTATTTCTTACTAGACCAGCTTACAGTGCAATTGCCAATCTGGAAAACGTATCCAGATGTTGAACAGCATGAATTTTATGTCACCTGCCCAATCTGCATGAGCAAAGCCTATAACTTGTATATCATCTTTGTCTTCAGAAAATTTCAACCCATAGTTTAGTGTTCCTTTCAGATATCGACGTGTCCGTTTGGTAGCTATCCAATGACAAAATTCTGACTACCGCTGCAATATCGGGCCTTGTTACAGTTGACAAATAGGTCAGACACCCTATGGCTTGTTGGTAAATGCCTTTGTCAAAAGCTTCATCGTCATCTGATAGCTCGAACAAATGCTTGCCAGGTTCTAAGGGAGTTGAGATGGATTTACAGTTTTCCATCCCATAACGTTGCAATACACTTTCAAGATACCTTTGCTGACTGATAAACATTTGCTTTGTATATCTATCTGTTTAATCAACATTCCAAGAATGTGGTGTGCTTCACCCTTGTCAGTCTCTTCAACTCTTTGCACAGCATACCAACGTCATTTGATACTGAAATAATATCATCTACATAAACCACAAATATCACAAAACTTGACTGTCCAGCTGCATTAGTGCTTCATGTGATATAAATGCATCCATCATCATTACTCTTGTGATAGCCAAAGGATATCAAATGCTGATCAAGAGTAGAATACCAACAACGAACTGATTTCTTACGCCCGTAAATGCTTTTTCGTAGCTTGCACACGTGATTTAGTCTTTCTGCATCAACATACCCCTCTGGTTGTGTCACGTATATTTCGGAGGCTATCGACCCATTAAAAATGCAGTTTTGACATCCATTTGATGTACTTCAAGATCAGGAACATTTGTCAATGCCAACAATGACCTGATAGCAGAATATCTTGCTACAGGTGAAAAAATTTCATTGTAATCCACCCCATCCAGCCGTGCCTATCCACAATGTCAAATGCACACTTTGAAGTCGCTAAATCCATGTCTGCCAGATTTTATAAAACTTAAATCTATCAACTACTGCCCCGCACGTTCTTGACCCATAAGCTTCGCAAACACTGCATATAGAATTATAGCGGTCTATATCACAACAAAACTCGGGAATATAAATTCTCAAAGAGCAGCAACGAACAACAAAAGGACCATAGCGCAGCATGAAGCAACAACGCAATAACAAGCAAGATGAAGTCCAAAGTCCATTGCAAGCACTACGGTCTATTTACACATGTAAATATACTCACAATATTCCAATATTTTCCCCCTCCGAAGGGCCACAGCCATCCGAAATGTTACGGGCTAGGGACTCCCCTCCTCTTTCCCCCCTGGATCTGCCAGTGCCTGAGACAGTCCCTCTATCCTCAATAAAGTGCTTGCATTTTCCATCGAAGACTTCCTCGTCATGCTTCATAGGAAAAGTTTGAGCAGTTACATGGAATGCTATGACAATGGCAAAATATTTTTCATTTTTCTCTTCAAATATAAACACATTCGATATACAAATGTGAGAAAAGATCCATGCAACGAGATAGATTCTCGTGGTTTGGCCTAGAAATGGATGCCTTTTATGATTGATGATGGAACATTTTTGCTCAAGTAGGGCATACCTCAAAATATGAACAAACCTGTCGAGTGGTGGTCCAGGGATGTGAGCATATAGACGACGGGTATACGCAATTCGTAAACATGTAATTCCAAGTACTGAAAATGCCAATAGCAGCAAAACCAGAAATACCTCGAGGATCATCTTGTAAATAAATGCAGTACTTGCATTGCTACTAATAACATACCCAGGGTTGCCACGCTGTGAAGGCAAAATCTACCTACAACACATGCGTCTTCTACCTACATTCACCCTACAAATTTTCATTGATTTTCGCTACAATTCCCTACAACAGAATGAATAATGATGACGCCATGGTGATTCCACTTTACAAAGTTTTACAGTTTGGTCGTTGATATTGACAGATCACTAAAAATTAGGCCTTTCTTCGACATTTTGCTCCTTTAGCTTGAGGATTTGATTACATATAGACATTTGATAACAAGATCTCTGCTATCAAAATATTGAAGTTTTGCATTTTATTTTTCGTTTCCTCGTGGCATTCGAAATAGAGCTATAAAATTGGTATTGCAGCTGCTCTGTATTCTCAAGCTATTAGCTTTTTTACGTCTCAGCTATTCCACATTGACTTGAAAGTTTAAAGGCAATAATAAAACATTCTGAAAATTAGACATGCTATGGTGTCATGAATAAGCATTTTGAACTGAGGATTGTAGGCCAGTGATAAAATATCACGATCAGATCAAGTCTGTTATGGGAAATTTCTTTGATTCAATTTCTATTGTGCACTTTTAATTTTTTTAACACAGAAGATTCTTTCAAGTCTAAACCTACCTACAGATGATGTAATTGTACCTACATATTGCCATTTATCCCGTAGGTATTTGCCTACACCCTACAAAAGGTCAAAGACCCTAATGTAGGTAGAATACCCTACGAGTGGCAACACTGCACACACCGCACTATTAGCATAACATACATCATTATGAGGTAGTCAGAAATTTCATACGGCTAGGTAAGACTAATAGTTTCCTGTATATACAGCATTTCTTAACATGTGGTTACGGTGGAGTTCACCCATGGAGACCCATTGCTTGCCCTCGTAGTGAGGCAGAATTCCCCCCTAATTGAGAGCCCGTCTTATGCTTTTGATTTGTAGAATTTCTAAGTATTGCAGGAAGAAGGTGAAGAAAATGAATTACTTTAATTTTCAGTCATTATTTATTTAAAATGTACTTACTGCAGTATAACGATTCCAACACAAACATAAATTGCATTTACTTGCAAGCTTATTGCTAAGCCTGGAATAGGTAAAGTTTTTCTTAATAGTATCATTGGATAGAAATGGCAAAGAAAAGCAGCTCAATCGCAGCTGTTGACGTTGGAAGCAATCAAAAAGTGGGGAGGTTGGGGCAAATGCACTAAGGGACAACCTCACAAACATAACAGGACAACCCTGTAAAGTTCAAAGGGGCATTTTACATAAAAATTTGTAAGAAGTGAGGTAAGTGCTCCTTGTGCCCATCTCAGTAAAGAATAATGAAATGCTTTAATTTTCAGTATATTATATATTTGAAATGTACTTACTGCGTATAACAATTTCAATACAAACACACATCGCATTTGCTTGCAAGCCCATAATCCCATGATTGGTTGTTCAAGACTTTCTGCCCAAGTGAAGGTAGGCTGTTGCGTTTAAAAGCATCAAAAATGCAAAGCTTAGAGTAGCATCAGAATTATCATACACCATATGTAAAAGTTCTTCTAAATAAACGCATTTTTATAAAAGGAACCTAGCTTAAGGCCTAGTTCTAAAATCTATTTGTTTTCTGGGCCTCTTTGTATCAAATTTTAGTACTTAAAACTTCCTTAATAGTTCCTCACGTTAGGGGCACTCAGAAAGTGAGGAGGACGGAACAAGGTCATTAATGGGCACCCCCACATGCACAACAGGACGACTCTGTAAGGTGCATGGGGGCATTTTACCTACAAATTTATAAGAAATGGGGCACAAGCTCTCTGTGCCCCCCCCCATACTCCAATATTCATGCAAACCTTCACGGATAGTAGTCTTTATGTTAACCTGGTAGAAGCTACAATATAAAAAAATTTTGATTTTAATTAATTAATTAGTCAAGGCTGACGTTATTTGGGTAACTCCAATGTTATACTGTTAAATGATATCTAATGGTCAAGGTTGTGAATGAAGCTAAATTAACATTTAGTTGTTGCTGAAGGGTGCACCAACAACTTGTTTGACACCCCAGCCAGAAATAGCTATTCTGCCGTTGGTGGAGATATCCAAATAACTATTGTGCGAACTCTGCGGAAATGGAGGCCCTTCTGAGACTTAGACCCCGTAGTGAAAATTCCTTAAAAATACTATGGTGTGTGTTACTTCAAACAACGAGATAAATAGGTACATAACTGTAAGTGAAACAGATCCCCACTAGCAAAAATAACAGCAGGGAAAAAGCACGATATAGCCAATGGTGACGCCAGCATTTTTCAGGCGGGGCGCTGGCTCACAAATTCACAAATTACGTCACGCCAATTTTGGCATTTTTAGACACCCACCCACCATCTGTCATAAATTCAAAATTACCCACCAACCCCCAATGTGTGACATCACATTATGAATTTCAATAGGATATTTTTCTGCTTTCGTAATGATGTGCTTTGTTGTGTCTTTTTTATTGAACACTGCAAGATTTCCCAATGATAATGACAGTGAAAATGGTCAAAATGGCATCAAAATAGGGTTGCCAGAATATTTTTACATGTGGAGCCAGATTTTTTCTACAAAAGGGCCAGACTTGTTATTTTGAGACCAAATGTGCTTGATAATGAATTGTTTACAAAAATATAACATCGCACTCCAAAAACAACCCATCCACCCCTATCACAATTTGTCACAAAATCAAAAGACTCCCCACCCCCCTTGGGTGACGTATGATGCGAATGGCTCCTTTCTACAGAGTAAGTGGGCATAAAATACCGTTCTCCATTCGTTTATATTCCAAAACAACAAACCGTTTGCCTGAGAACCTTTCCAGGAAAAGGCCAGCGTACGTCAAGGTTTTAGTACTAAGCTGAACAAACTCTTTAAAGCCAAGTATATTCTGAAGACAGTCAAATCTCTGAAATTTGGCCTTAAAGAAGTCAATTTGGCAACACTGCTTGGTATTTCATGTTCAGAAGGATTAATGAAAACTGCCAATAAAGATATACAAGGATAGTTCTACAATTTATTTGCTTCATTTCTACATTCCGTCCTCTAGTCATGGGCAACCTCAGATTAACACTGGATATACGGAATGGGAAAAATCAACGCCTCATTCCAAAAAAGCGCCAAAATAGAAATGAAACAGGATTTTGGAGGGGCAGGAGCACTTGGGAGAGAAATTTTCTTCTGGAGATGTTGAGTATGGAAATGCACTGAAAATAAAAGTTCTGAATAATAATAACGTTAAGTGCAGTTCCCTATTGGTGTGGCTGGTACGTGATAGGAGACAGCACCTATGTGCAAGTTGGAGACGATAATGAAAACATTTTTGATCTGTTAAATATTTAGTGGTATTGACAACACCTACACGTTTTGAACAAAAAGTTTCTTAGTTTTTGGCCACATCTTACTTCTAAAAGTTTCTTAAAAGTTTCTTAATTTAGCGAACTAAATTGCTATGAAAGCGTACGCAGAACGTAAATGTAGCAGACAATAACAAACAATCCTATACCAAACAAATGCGTCAGTACGAGTTAAATTCTAAAGCAATGTCATATTCACATTGTTTTAGTACAGCATGAAGTTGAACCAGGTAACGATTTCAAGGTGCTATTTGTCTACAGTTTCTTAGCTCTTTCCTTGTAGTTCTTAAGGTTTCTCAAATTTTAGGCTGTCTAGTACTAGGTTGCTTATGAAGTGATTTCTTATAAAAAAATTAAGTCTCCCTCATGAAAATACTTATTTCAATGGATTGTGTCCCCTCTGTATAAAAACGTTTTTTCCAAGTCTGTCAAGGAATCCATAAACTAGAGAGAATCATTAAAACTCATGCAACAACCTGAATCAAGTATTGACAGTAATTAATTCAAAAATTATATAAACAAAAGTGAGTGTAATGGATTAATAAGAAAAGGTTGACAATTCAGAACTACTACAAAACAACCAGTTGCCAAATATGGAGATCAAGTCGATCAGGAAGAACATTTTTCTTTGAAGAAAGCAAGGTAAAAATCAGAAGCAAAGATACAAATTAGTAAACATTCTATTAAAAGATTCTAGATGACAAAATGTTAAAAACCAAAAAGTATCAGTACAATACTCCCAAGCCCTACAAAAAAACAGCCTTGCCATTCATAACCCTCTAGCCAGCAGAAGCCAAAAGAAAGCATCCATCATTTAAAAAAAATAAAATACAACTTAATTCAATAATTCACGTTTTTTTATAAGAAAATTGTTTGTAAGAAAGCAGTACTCAGCTGCTCAAAAAGATAAGAAAGTTCAGTACTGGATTTTTGAGACTTTAGAAAGTTTTTTAGTGTAGATGTATTTAAAATTCGATTTATCTGTGTACAAAATGTCATGTATGTGATCTTGGCTACACCCTAACAGCTTAACTTCTGCTATATACTAAGATTTATCATCATTTCAAGTTCACATGGAACTTTTCCACGTTCCTTTAATGTTAACGTGCAAACCATTGGAACTCAAAAAATTTTTGCCAAGAAAGTCTTAAGAAAACTTTGATACTGGAATCGTGAAAAAATTAAGAAAGTTTCAGTACTG
Source organism: Cassiopea andromeda (assembly GCA_018155075.1). NCBI lineage: Eukaryota > Metazoa > Cnidaria > Scyphozoa > Rhizostomeae > Cassiopeidae > Cassiopea > Cassiopea andromeda. The sequence goes on from WIPJ01001923.1 coordinate 606,122, forward strand.
GGCAAAAAACTTTCTTACAAAAAAAACGTGTATCCAATGGGAAAGGCTCTTTCACATTTATGAGCTGTCGTAGAGACGTCCCTTCAACTGCAGAGTAAGAGGGACTCCACCCTTGGGCCGTATGGTTCCAGTTTGCATGATTTCTATCTTTGTGCCAGCAAGAAGTTTCATTTCAAAATTCTGAATCAGTTTTGCCAGGACTACTTTGGCTTCAAACTGTAAACAAGCAAAAAGAAAAAGTAAGGCTTGGCATTCGAATCGGAAAGAAGGAATTCAAAACTAACATTGTAGATGGTGAGTGTACCACTTTATAAAATAAACTGAAATGAATTCTAGATTTCCCTTCTGCAATTGAACTTAATAACTAACCTCAGCAAACAATCTCCCGATACAGTTGCGTGATCCTGCACTGAAGGGCATATAAGCCTGTGTTATTCTAGAAAAATGATAAATAACCAATATCAATATCAACAAACTTATGTAATTCATCAATAACTCACAAATGCAGGACATCATACAATGTGATATCGTAAAAATCTTTTGACAGTGCAAGCAGGGTTGCTAGGTCCTGAGAAGTTCGCTAAGTCAAATGGGTAAAAAAATAAAGCCACATTACGCTAGATGTGAAAAGGAGGCTAAAGGCAATAGAAATTGCAAACAAATGAAAACGAGGGGAGTTAAGATGTCGCTATATAAATCAAAGAAAGAGATTCCAAATTCATTATAACACTCCAGAAAGAAGTGTTTTTTTCTCACCCTTTTGAATATATTAGCTTTTTCACTCAATTGTGAAACATAAATTATTGGCTTTTATAGATTATTCTTTTATTCTTAATTGTATTCGTACAACTAAGTCTTAAAATGGGAGATTTTATAGAAAAAGCCAAACTAGGCCAAATTTTGCTTTTAAGCGAAATCATTTTTTCGAAGCCAAACACGTTCAGAAAAAGCCAAGTTTCTGAAATTTGGTTTAGAAAGAGCGAGGTTGGTAAAACTGGGTGCAAAGACAGATTCTGGATATGCATATTGATAGTGACAATTTATGGCATAAAGTGGTCAAAAATGTGCAAATATTCTTTTCATGTTGTCTATTTTACCAATATTACGATCGTATTTTCTTTCCATGTTGTAGAGCAGCCGTGGTCTAGCGGTAATGCACTCGACTAAGACCAACATGGCCCTGGGTTCGAGGCCCAACGCAGGCCATTGGTGATATAAAGAAGGGCATCCGGTCTTAAATGCTCGTGCCAGAACTAAAGTTCTCTTTGAGGCACCCTCCAAACCTCAAGGAATTGGGGGAAATGGAGGTAAAATCGAGAATTTTCTTTCCATGTTATCAAACAACTGACGCCCATATGCGTAATAGCGCAAGCAATGCGAATCAAAGGAAGAGAGTGTTCCTACCCTGGATTTTGATCAGCTTCACTTTCCCATCTGTCAGGATTAAACAGAGTTGGATTAGGCCAGCATTCTGGGAGATAATGGGAAGAGAAAATGCTTACCTAAAAGAGAAATAAACAAAGGAAGAATGAAAAGATAGTTTCATAACATAGACATATTTTAAGAAACAATACCCAAAAGCTGTCAAACCCATATATAGATTTGGATGCTCTCAAATAGTCTCGCTACGTGTATAGGCTCCAAAGCTTTGATTGGTTGAAAGCTCTTATAACATCTAAATTCAACCAATCAAAGATTTAGAACCTATGCTCTCGCCACGTGCCTATGAAACTAAATACGACTTACTCTGCTCCTAATTGTAGGGGGGCGTCGAATTAGCAGGAGGGGTAGATATTTTCTAGATTTTCATAAAGTAGAGGGATGGCAATAAAAAGACCTACCAGGAAAGTTGCAACAACCCTGAAGGAGCAGAAGAGTTGATGATCCCATCAGATGGTGATAAGCGAAAACTGGATGGAGTGGTAGACAGTGTTCTATCTGACAAGGATCAGTGAGTGCTTGATAGAGAATTGACTCATAAATAACAGGATGAAAATGACTGGAAATTTTTTCTGATAGTGACGATGCGAACATTTTGCTAAAATGGGGGAGGGACTACAAAATGCTATAAGGAGTGAAAAATTTCAAAAAGTGCAATATAAATCCCAACAAAAATCACAAAAAAGCATTAACAAGAAAACAGCTTACTCCAACAACAGTTCCCTTTGGTAATTTATAACCAAGGTATTCAATGTCTTCAGTGGTTTCTCTGTCAACGGCTGCTGCTGGTGGATACATCCTCAAAGTCTCTTTAATGCACTAGAATTGCATAAAATATTTGACAAACATATTAAACAATAATGAACAGAGATGAAAGCAGCACAAACAAAACAAAAGAAATTTCTAACACTTTCTAGACTTTAATTTTTAAGTAACAATACAATTGAACAATAATTATGTTCAGTTGTATAGCTACTTACAAATTACTAGTCATGAACGCTAGAATATTCCCAGGAGATAGATGTTACCCTGATTGTCAAGCAACACATGAAATTCATACTAGAAAAATAAGCAAAACTGATAGAATTGATGCAATATAGGCAACAACACACCTATTAATAAAGAGAAAACTAACATGAAGTAGTTTGTGCTCTACGTAACAATATTTAATGTCTCATTTATCATTTTCAACTCTGCCATTATTATCCTTCTCGTAATCGTCTATTCACTTCAATTGATCTCGGTTCTCTGCAATAGACATTTCTACCACCAAGGTTCCGAGGTGGTTATAACGAACAGTTGCATGTCTTTTTATAAAAAAACAAATTTTCTGCCTTCAGCCTGGATGTTTATTAGTAATCTCGTCAAATCCAGCCTTAAATTTTTCTTAATAGTTTTTTAAAAAATTCCTAAGACCCCCAATAACAATCCCAAATAGGCAACTTCGATATTGGAAAAAATTAGTTCCAGTTTTTGTAATGCATGCAATGGAAGCTGATTCTATTTTCTTTCTAGTTTGATAAAAGATTTGCTTGTAAAAACAGCTTATTTTCATGTCATTATTTCAAGTTCAGCATGCCTGTGATTCTTAAATGCTTTTTACTTTTTGCCTAATGTCAGCCTTATGTCCCTTATAGGAATGCTTATGAAAAATTGTTTATGTTTATGAAACTGAAAAAATGTTTATGCCAAATGAAGTTGTTTGGTATGATTGTCTATGATAAAATGCACAACTATCTTTAAAAGTAAGAAGCAGTTATTTGAACATAAATGTACTTTGATGACTAAAGAGCAAAATTTGAAACTTGCCTGTCCCATATACTGCAATTGTCCAAGATCATCAAACTCTATTTCATCTTTGTCACCAAGCACTTTATTAACCTCTGTCACCAACCTGGTGGAAACAAAGAGGAACTACGTGAGGAAAAAGCTAGCTATTGGTCAAAGCTCTATGCATCGTAGATTAATCCAGTTAGGCCATCCACATGATAAATCTGTGATTACGGCATGAAATTCTCATAGCATATATCAAAAGCTTATAAAACATTTGATGAATGAAACTGCTAATGCCCAATGCGAGCTATGTATACAGGGATATGGGCACAAAACAATCAACTAATTACGGTCAAGTGTTGCAATAATAGGACTCTTACAGAATAACTGAGGATTATAATGGGTAAGTATAAACACCTTTCCTGCTGTTTGTTCACAAAATTCAAATATTCTATGAATTAGCAGAAGCAAGATTGAAGCACACTGGATATTCACGCATTTTTCACACACTGGCTAGAGCATGACGCACCGGGTTATCAAAAAGTATGCAGAAATTATATCGAGGTGTGGATCCAAAACTTCACAAAACATGAAAGGAAGAAACAAAAGAAATCCTTACTGTCTTGCCTTGCTCCTACTGCGTTAAAGTCATAACCCTGGATGGTGTTTAAAATTTTAAAAAGTTCTTTATAAAGGAAAGAAGCTCATAAAAGTAGGAAATTCTGAGCAACTGAGCTTATTCTCACACAGAATCAAAGTTACACCTCAGTCTCCGCATACGATGGTTCAAACATCGTAGTAAGATCGTACGCCCATACTCTTTCGTGCCTAAAAGAAGGGGGCTGGAAAAATCCCTAAAACCAAATACGTTGGGCGGGGGTTGGAAAATGACCCAACATTTTATAGAAAAGGTAATTGTTTCTTGTCACAAATTTCTATCAAAGCAACATAGTCACGTCCACAAAATGAAACAACGCTAGACCATACAACAAATGCGATCAGCGTGCTTTTCTTATGATATTTTTTACCTGCAGGCCAAAGTGTTTCTTCTAGAAATTGTCTTGGGTGAGATCTTACTTTAACAAATTAATAGGCATGGGGTTGGAATAAGAATGACCTGGAGGGAAAACTTTTGAAAAATTAAATAAAGGGTGGGGCGTCTATTTGGAACCCAAGAGTAGGTCGAACTTTTGAGTTCTGATATTGTACTACTACGGAGGAAACTTTCAGTTGAGTGTTCATGAGGTCTTACCCATAACAGGGTGGCCAACAGTAAAATGAAATTCTTTTCCAGGGTTTTCCAGGGGATTTTCTGCAAAATTTAAGGGGTTTTCCAGGGTATCGTTGACTATGCTTTCGAAAAATATGATTATCACATATAGATCTTTTGCTATACCCATCTACCTTTCATTCTGCGTTTTACTTAAAATTTTGTGTCCGTTGTTGGAAAAAGTGGCTGCGTACCACACGACAAATTATACTCTGTTTTTACCCCCCAATAACCTCATTGATCCTCCTCCCCTACGCTACAGGAATAAAAAATGCAGCAGCACTGCAAGGCCAAAACTTGATACGTCGAAATCTGCTTCAGAACATAACTTTTCAGGGGTGGATTGTAATTTCAGGGTTTTCCAGGGTATTTATCTAGGGGCAAACAAAATCAAGTGTTTTTCAGGGTCTTCCAGGGTTTGTTGGCCACCCTGCCATAAACGTCATAAACTCGATTGAAGAGCCACATGCTACATAAAGCACTGAGCAAAGCTATTGGTCACAAACCTTGCCATGATATCAGGGTTGGTTAGCAGTTCAAGCATCAAAAAGGACAATGTAGCTGCAGTAGTCTCCTGTCCTGTGAAAACAAATGAGAATAATTCTGCAACAGTTGCATGGATGGGAAAGCCATGATGCTGGGGAAATGGTTCTTTGGCTCCTAAATTTTTCAAAGGGGGGGGTTGTCTTCGGATGAATAAGGATACAGCAAAGAATCTTAAACTGAGACGACAGTGGCTAGTCTAAAAAACTCAAAATATGCTCTGTAAACCATGACTATAAGGATCACTCAAAAGTAAGTAAAAGAAAAAACTGCCATTCTGACCCCCACCCCCCCCCTATGTAACGACTTTCACA
>WIPJ01001923.1:645817-665131 GCA_018155075.1 Cassiopea andromeda
ACTATATATTTACTCTTGACCTCTCAACCGTTTTCATATCTTGGGAACCCTTCTTTGATTAAAAACAAGGATTGGAGATTCAAATGTGCAAAGCAATTCACAGCTTTCAACGCAGCAAAAGCAAGAGTTAAACCTTTGCATCTTCAAGTTTGATTTGCAATCCTTTAACGATCATTCAAATTAGAATACATTGAGGGCGGGTTTAACAACAAAAATTATCAATAGAAATAAAATAATCCAGCAGTCTTCCTGAAATTTGACAATATGTATAGTTAATAATAACTCTTAATGCGTGCAGTGTCTAAAAGTCAATTTTTATATATACTTTTCTAAAATTACTATGTGCAATTACAAAATTTACAAGTAGTAAATACAATATAAATAAAACTTATAGCATACCAAATTCGTTGTATAAAAAGTAACCATGCCTCTGGCCTTCTATTTCAAACACTACACATAAAATTGGCTATCATAATTTCCAACCTCATTAATTAAGTGATGCAAATCTAACTTACAGTATGCCAAATTAGTTGTATAAAAAGTAATCATGCTTCTGACTTTCTATTTCAAATATTACACATAAAATTGGCTATCATTATTCCCAATCTCATTAATTAATTGATGCTTAGGCACATCACCTCCAACAACTGCTATCGGCAATTAAACTACTACAGGCATATTTTTTATAAGAAACAGCCTCTAAGAAATGGTAGGCTCAACTTCTCGAAAGTTAAGGAACAACCCTTACCAAATTGAAAAAAGCTAAGAAACTTTTGTAACTTGCAGTTTTAATTTTCTGAATTGACACTCGAAAAAGTCTTGACATTGAACACCACTGTATATTGCAATACTACAACGGACATGTTGTTTGCAGTAATTCTCCGTAAATTGCACACTCAAGAAGTTTCCACTTAAAAATTTGTTTTGACTTCAACTTGACAATGATGAAGTTCAATGAGCTTAACTGTTAACAGATCTCAACAGCGTTAGTCATTTTATTATAAAAGCTTCCCTCCTTATCGTGAAAGTGCACCTTATGTCGTGAAAGTCCTCCTTCTCATCGAGATAGTAACATCTTTTGGAATGACAATGCCCCTTTTTATCGTGTTCTGAATGTGAGTGAATTATTTACTTCATCTTGGAAGTAAGTTTAAAAATTCATTACCTAAAAATTTAAGAAACATATAAGAAACTTTTGGTTGCAAATTGGCCAGAAAATTTAAGAAACTGCCTACCAGCACCGGACCATAGTCTCTTATTAAAAAATACGTGTAGTGTCGAATATACAAGACCTTAGTTTCTTATAAAAAAGACATGTAGTGTCGAATACACAAGACATTCTCATCATATGAAGAAATGAACACTTTACTAATGGATAAATGTAACTGCTTAAATTTCCATGCTTGTTTTGAACAAAGCATTCTTATTCTGTGTACCATCATTTAAGGTTGATTCAGATTGCTTAATTTTTGTAGATACAGCAAAATTGAAGGTCAAGAATGCACCAAGTTTCACCATTCCCTAAAAAACAAAACATTTTTCTGTGTGGAAGCAAATTATACGATATTGTTTCATTTGTGTATCAAAATTATTTTTAAAGAAATTGGCACATGCTTTGGAAAACACAGCCTGATAATACATTGAAGAACACGGGCCACGACAAGAATCATGGTCAATTTCAGGTTACATTTTCATTTATGAATCCGACACTACCACGACAAATAAGATGAAAGGATTTGTCAATGGTAGTGTCTAGTTTGTCAATGGTAGCGTCTAATTTGCCAATGGTAGTACCTAATTTGTCAATGGTTGCGTTAATTTGCCAATGGTAGCATCTAATTTGTCAATAGTAGCGTCTAATTTGTCAATGGTTGCATTAATTTGCCAATGGTAGTGTCTAATTTGTCAATGGTAGTATCTAATTTGTCAATGGTTGCGTTAATTTGTCAATGGTAGTATCTAATTTGTCAATAGTAGCGTCTAATTTGCCAATGGCAGTGTCTAATTTGTCAATGGTAGTATATAATTTGTCAATGGTTGCGTTAATTTGTCAATGGTAGTGTCTACGTTGTCAATGGTGGCGTCTAATTTGCCAATGGTAGTGTCTAAGTTGTCAATGGTAGTATCTAATTTGTAGTGTCAAAGTTACAAACATGAAAAAATATATAGAGTTGCATATGTAGTGTCATATTTTTCCTTCTCTCTGATATGTGCGAAAATTAGATGTGCGCAAAATCTCATGAATTAAGGTACCGTAAAATCAGCAATATAAGCTCTTGGCTTATAGAGGTTCGTAAGCATTTTTTGGTGAGCTTATATTAGAGAGGACATATAATGGGGGGCTTATATTCGGAAGGATATTTGTGTTAATTAACAGGAGGCTTATATTCTGGGGCTTATATTGGAATTTTACGGTATCTCAAATGCTCAATCTTATGAATACTTCAAAGAACAATACCAAAAAGCTAATGAAGTTACCTATCAATCACGAAGGACTAGCTTTCATGTTCCAAGGATTGTATTCGTACGCTGATATAAAAACAAATATATATTAGCACAAAAGTAGTCTTGTCTATAAATTTCTACCTGCCTCAATAAACCTTGAAAAAAAATATTTAATAAATCATGCTATCAAGGTAATTTTTGTAGTGCTTTATGAGAAAATTGAAACGGCATTGACTGTCTAATTAAAAATTGGATCAGAAGAAGGGCCACGGCGAAAACATTGTAATTTATTTTCTTTTCTTGCGACATAATCAGAATGCAAGCAGACATGCCGTGTAATTAAAACATAAACATGAAAACGAAGACATAACCGTGAAGACTATTCTATGAATGTGTCGAGACAATGTGTCTCATCATCAGCTAAAAAATTACGAGTAAATGGGGCTTATATAGCTAAAGGGGAAAATAAATGGTAAAAACAAGAGAGAAAATCAAAGGAAATTTCAAAAAATTGGTTGTAGTAGGTCAACATTGTTCTATGGCTCAGAAATTTTGACATGAATAACGAAAATAACAAAAATCTACTCTTTGGCACCGAATAGTAGGGGACCTCAAATTGCAGATTTTTGAAAATTTCACCACCCATTTCCATTAAGCATACCCCAAATAAGCAATTTTCAATAAAATCCAACCCCACAGTTTACTAGCCTAAAGACTTCAAAGCTTTAAAAAGGATAAGTAAAAATATATGTTGGCTTTGTGAACACAAATTAATAGTAACAAGTAAGGAAATCAAAACAAACTATATACCCTATACTTGAACAATGTTGACAACTAATTGAAATAATTTTGAAATGTTTCCCCATACTGTCTATTGAACATTGAACCCCATCCCATCTATTAACAATTCCCCAATTAATGCTTTTTCGCAAAAATGTTAACTCCCCTTATTATACCCCTCCCTACTGTGTCCCCTTCTATTTGGTGGCAAAGAACACAAGCTTTTCAAATGTGGATGCTAAGAAGAATACTAAAAATATAATGGACTGAACACTGAGCAAATATGTTTTACAATTGGTTAAAATAAGACCAACACTCTTGTCAAAAAGGGAAAGAAAATATAACTACTTTGGTTAACTAGTAAGATAAAACAGCATAACGAGATCAGGGTTTATGCTCTAGTTTGGGGCTTTTAATGAGCTTTTATGTTACTCTTGTCTATTTACGCTTGGTTCGATTCAATCCAGAAACTGCCATTTTTCCTTTTGCATGAGGCTGCCTCTCTTCCGAACGTTAGTGCCTCATTTTGGCAAAATACAAAGAAATCTTAAGAAACTAATTAAAAGAAAATAGATGAAGGTAAAAATTGAAGAAGGTAAAAATTGAAATTGTCCATTAAAATACTTTCCGTTACATTTATGGACCAAAAAACAATTTAAGGAATATTTGTGTGCCTTTTCTTGGCAAAAGCAAACTATTTCCTAAACAAATCTGCCACTAGAAATCCTTCCCTTAATAAAATAATTACCATTAAGAAGATTTTAAGGAGCTTTTTTCTAAAATGCACGGATTTATGGAGTTTTTAAGCGCCCTTTAAAATGCAAATTAAATCTAAGGAGTTTTTAAAGCGTTTAAGGAATAGAACGAACCCTGAGAGATAGAAGGAAGGGGAAACAGGTGGGCAAGAGTAAAGTGGATTGATCATTGCGATTGCGTGCGAATGGCAAACAACAGAGTGGAGTGAAGGGCCATGACTGCCAACCTGCTTGGAGTAGAAGATACATGAAGAAGTAAGTGTTAATGAACAAAATAAAGTTAAAGAAACGATCCTATTCTACTACCCATGAGCAACTCTTCTACATACAATGTATAGCATATCAAAGGAAGAAGAAACTGATAGTTTCTACCTTGGATAGGCCAGGAGTGGTGCACTGGCTATACTGCTATCATAAGGAGGGTTAATTGATAAAGATTCGAACTCAAATGCTTGATTCGCATAACTAGACTGAATAGCTTCATCGTAACTTGGAGGAGGTGCTGCAAAAGAAATAACTTCATTAACTGATTGCAACTTCTAGTAAAGAAATTCACAACATTAAGCTCTGATGTGCAGGTCTTCTTTGGAACCCATACTCAAAAGTCTGTGTACAGCAGTTCAATGGTGTACAGACTCATCTGGTTTACTTTAAAGCAGATTAGTTGAATTGCATTCAAAATCTTTTTGAACTCAACTCAACTAATCTGCTTTAACGTAAACCAATCTGTTTGTCAACCCCGTATGACTCATATACATATCTAGTATTGCAGCAATCATTTAACAATCACAAAAGAAAGTAAAGACAGCAAATCATGTATACAGATAGACACAAACGTCCCATAAGCGATATAAACGCCTCATAAATTGGCTTGAATATTGATACCATTGTCGGTGGCAATCAAATTGACTACATTCATACACTTAATTTACAAGCACACATACGATCTGCGAACGGGATTGTAGGGATAGTCCACACATTCTCTGGCCTGACATCTGTGAAAAAAGAACCCAACATTAAGTGGTAGATTTAATAATGATTTCCAGAAATGTGCAAGAGATGTGGCGATTTCCTTTGAGAGAGTGGGGATTTCTACAAAAATTCGACCAGCTATGACTAAAAGAAAAGAGAACACGGAAGCTCTATGACCAATAGGATGCCAAACTCTACAAAGCGAACTTTACAATTCTTAGACTGCTTTACCTATAAAAGTAGGGAATTCTGCAAAAATACTACAAAGATATTTTGCAAGGTCGAAAACAGACATAGGGCAAACACAAGTCAATTTTCTACTCACTTTAATGAAGTCTTCAATCAATAAAAATTTTCAATATGTTTTCAGTCGCTTTTAATTTCTACCTTAGTTTTATAAGTTTCCAAATTCATAAGGGTGAATATCGTCAGGACGTCCATCATTCATAAAGATAAGTTTTGAGGATTGATATAATAAACTACAAGTCTCCTGCTGTTGCCCACAACAAGAGACTCCCTCACAACCAAAATTCATTTATTTTGACACACTCCATCAAACTTGAAAAAATAGACTCAGTAGCAAAATTTTTAACAATAATCATTAAATGAGAAAGGTAAACATCTACATCCAAGACTCTTAAAAAGTGAAATGCGCCACAGTGCATATATCCCAAAGTTCATTTTCTGTATAGGTTTCAGACGCGCAACTAGGGGGCTCCAGGGGTCTGGGCCCATGCCCTCTTCAGTAAGAGAACCAAAGTGTCCTTTTTGCAGTGCTATCTTTATATCAAAAAGGGCATTGCCTTAGATTGGCAAGGCGTGGTTCCAGAAATGTTCTGGGAGCTTTACCTCCCTGTTTCTTTCGTTACCGCGAAAAGAGATTGCAATGACGATAATTGCACTTCAGAAATAACCATACCAATAAACTTCCCATAGCATTTCGTTCGTCCATGAATTTGAAAAACAGTGTTCAAAGGCCGCATCTTCTTTAAAAAGTTTTAGTGTGCCCTTTTTCGTGGATTGGACCCCTGCCCTCGAATATTCCTAGTTGCGCGTCTGGGTTCTGTAATTGTGGAATCAGGTTAGTCTCAAATACTAGTGTGACGTATATTTAACCAAACGCAAAGAAGTATTCAACAGTAATGGAAGCATCATCAAATTTTCTAATTCACCAAATTCAATCTCACCATGTCTAGATATTTTACAATTGGCTAATACTTTCGTCATAGATAAAAATGTAAACGCAAAACAACAAAGATAATAAAGGCAGTACTGGCAGTAATAAACATCATAAGACACTTCTCAGAAACTTGGCAGCCTATAATGAACTAGTTTGAAACAAAAACACATCGAATAATTTAAATAAATAAAAGTAAAAACAGTAAGAAAAATCACAGTAAACAGAGGCCTACAATCAACATGTTGAAGTGCTTTCTTCATTAATGATAGCTCATACCAACCACTACTTTAGCCTAATAATTTGAGAATAGCACTAACTAGAGTCGAGTCAAAACATCACATACCCTTGCTGATATCATTCGGACTTCGAACATTTGCGCTACCATTACTTTCTTGCAAGCCAGCAGGTTCAGGTGCCTCTGAGTGTCGTCGCGTATTCTGGGTTGGGTTTTGTGATGTGCTGCTACTGTTGTTTTGAGCCTGAGGGGGATTACTTGGTGTTGCATGGTTTGCATTCTGTGCTGGTTGCGTAGCAGTCTGAGGAGGTTTCCTTTTCTTCGCTGTACAGAAACAGCAACATGCAAACAAAGCAAAAACTACGCCTCCGATCCAAGCAAAAGATGCGCTGCTTTTCTTATTCGATGAGCACGAAATCTTCCCTGCCACGATAAAATATGAAGGCAAGAATGAAGGAAGAACAGCAGATGATAAATTCAACTCTAGCAGTTATCAAATGAGAGGAAAATACCATTTATCTCACAACAGGCTAGCTCTGAAGAGGTTATTTACTTATCTAAGAATCTTCGGACACTGAGCTTCAGTGGCGTAGCCAGGGTCGCATCTTTGGGGGGCAAAAAAAGGGGTGGCTAGGGGAAGGAGGGGCACAAGGGTGTAGCCAAGATGAGAGCCAAAAAGGGTGTGGAGCAAGAAGGGTAACCACGGAGTTAACTAGGGGTAGGGTTGAAGTACCGCACGATATGGAGAAAAACAGGACGATGGGGATCTGGGGGCGGAGCCCTTACAAACTTCAAATATTAGGGAAACGCCCTTTTGGATATAAAGATACGCCCTTTTCCAGATAGAAAAGAGCAGTTGCACTTGCTATTTCAATGCTACCTTCCAATGTACTGATTTTATTGCAGATTTGAGCATTTCTCGAACACAAACTTTTCATCATTGAGGGGGCGGCCGCGCCCCTTGCCCCCTCCCCCGGCTACACTTCTGCTGAACTCCTTGAATTGCGTGAATTTTGACAAACATTCGTTCAAATCCATAAATCCGTGAAAACAGTAGACTAAATTTGAAAATCAAGTACAAAAATGTATGCGTGATTCTAGGGAGCAATTGGAAAATCCGCTGTGAAAAATCTATAGAGGATCCATATCCTTTTAGCATCGAATGACTTGTAGGAAAGCAGTAGTAGTAAATGGTGCAAACTTGGCCTCAAACTTCTGTGAAATGCATCTGTCAATGCACGTGCCAAGCCTCTCAGTCAATCAAGATTTGAAAAGCTGGTGTTGCAACCAGGCCTTTGGTGAACAAATTGTCACGAGGGCAGAAAATAGCCCGCGCAAATCACTCTAGGAAGGCGATCGGGCGATAAAAGTTACTACTTCGTAGGCATCTCCCAAAAGCGTCAATAACATACAAGCTATGGGTCTGGCAACAAATTAAGTCAAAAGTGTTGGGAGCTAATTCAGGTTTTTGGAAGGGCGATCAATCGCTCTGTAAATAGGTCTACGAGGGAGTTTGCGAGGGCGATTGCGAGGGCGTTTGCGAGGGCGAGAATGATCGCCGGCCTAAAACGAAAAGGTCTGGTTGCAACAAGAGGGTTTAGCTTCGCCAGTAAAATAAATTGCATAATCACCAATAACAATAATCAGTAATAGTTTTGATAAACATAAAACTAAAAATATACGAATTTATGATCACCAGAAAAAAGAAAAACAGTACTATAAAAAAAGAATACCTTTGGTCCATGAGAGTGAGGCTAGGAAAGAAAATTTGAAAGAATATGCTTAATTGAACTGCAACACAAATGAAAACCTAATTCAAAACCCCATAAAATGGGAAAGTGGGACTTTTGTAATTCTAAACCTTATTGCAGTGCTATCTCAGAGCTTTCATCACTTGCTATTCTTGCATTTGTGGACTAGAGGTACTAAACTCCATTACATTTTAAGAGTATATGGAAAAAACTCTGTTAAGATAACATTCCGTTACAAACTAAGTCTCCTTTCCTTGTCCTATGCTGTTTGTTTGCTTCAGTTACTCATAAATTCAATCACTTACAGTAGGGACTTACATTGGAGCTTTCGCTGTGGCGGGGGGAGGGTGAATGAGCTCATTGTGCCGACTATATCCTGAGTTCCTGCTACTTTTTCATTCTTTCTTGTGAGCAGGCTGGTACATCTAGCTTTTCAGCTAATTCAGGCCTACTATACATGCCGCATCCTGGCATGGGACCCCTAGTTTAACGTCCCTTCCGAAGAACAGTGGAGTGAGTTGCTATTACCGTTTATCTTTAAAGCTACCCATCCAGTTGCTGACCTGACACAGCCAAGCTTAATACCATTTAAACTAGCGTTAACTGATTGAGCCACTTGACTGCTCATCCCTCAAAAGACTTTTTATTTATGAAAAAGACCTCTTAAAAATGTTTTTGGGGTGTCACAGTCCCACATTCCGTAATGCGTACCCTTGAGCCACATATCCATTTGCTCAAGTGTTCATCCAGTCACAAATCCAGTTACTCAGTAAGTCACTTCGGTTTCCATTGAAATTTATAGAAAAATCAAACAGATAAACTCTTTTGTGTTAGGTGTACTCCTTAGGAAAACAGATCACAATAACAAAACCATATGTCGCAACACATTTTCACTTTCTAGCTGAACAGTTTCTTAAAAAATGTATTGTCATTCCAATAAAACCAAGTCATACCAAAATAACTCACGTCATTATATCTTATATTGGATTAATTTCTAGATATTATTTCATTATCTTAAAGGACGTTTCTATTTGCATATAAGTGCAACATACCTCCTTTCTCAACAAAAACTTGCACTTCACAAAGAGTGAGAATAGCTTTGTTCATCAAACGAACATAAAGAAAACGCCCTCTTCTGTTGCAATATAAATCAACATTGAAGCCAAGACCAACTTCACCTTTGAAAGATTTGCACCTATAAAAAATGATCGATTTTTCGTATCATTGTTTGAAATTCCCATCATCAGACACTTTCAAATAATAGCTACAAAACATGCCCGCTGCTATTCTCAAGGGGGTCTTAATAGCTGGGGGGTAGGAACTTTCTTCAACGGGGCAGTCATATTAACCGTGTGGGAAATTTTCCAATTAGCAAGCCTGTCATGCTTTAATCAATAAACACCAAGTGTTCTATGATTAAATATCTTTCTAGGCACGTTTAAAAAAGATAACAATAAAAGTTAGTAGATTGAAAAATCACATAATCTTAAAAAAGTTTGGGTCTAAAGATCACGTTCTGGCATACAATGGAGTTGGGCCTTTGGGACTTCAACTGACTAAAGGCAGTAAATGGGGAGACCTTTATAAGGTCGAGGGTGGGAAAATGCCTGAAAAAATAATAAGAGTCCCTACCATTGCATTAAGTCCCCAAGAACATCAGTCCCATCGATGATTGTTGAGTCCCAATGATTCCTTCTTTTCATTAAGCCCCCACCCCAACCTGCTTTCTGATAAAGAAGCCACTTCCCTCAAAAAGCCCCCATGGGGTCTATCTAAGATCAGTAAATATAGGTCATATACTTAGAAAATAGAAAATTCAGCTATTGGTGTGATCATTTGTGCTAACATTTGATGCAAGTAACTGTCTTCACAACTTTCTCCTCCTTGATTCCATCTCTATTTACATTTAAATAAACTTGGTATAGAGAGGTTGGACGATAAAAATGCTAAGAATTAACACACTGCGGCCTTTGGGACTTGTGTCCTCATCAGAGTGAGATTTCGACATCGAATCGAAATGGCTCTTATGAGGACACAAGTCCAAAAGGCCGCAGTGTGTTAATTCTTAGCATTTTTATCGTACAACCTCTCTATACCAAGTTTATAGTTATAAATTTAGCAAGTTTTACGCTTAAACAAAAAACAGAGCATTTTTCTTTCCTAGCAGCTTCTGTAAAAGGAATATTCGATATTTTCATGCTTTTAGTCACAGCGTAATAGGCCTCAGAACGTGTAAACTTAATTAACCTGCCCATTGCTTAAGACCCCCTTCGAATTAACACCTACCCCCATAATTATTTCTGACAAATAAGTCTCCGGGAGGCTTAATGGAGTCACTATGCTGACATTCATCGTTTTCATTTCATAACAACCTCATAATCATGAAAAACAACACTGTTCCAATTATGATGATTCTCCAAAGAAATAAAACAATTCACAGTAAATTCTCTATTTAGCCCTCTGGGGGGTTATTGATTTCAAATAATCCAGAGGAGGACTTATTGGAGAGGGGGCTTATAGGAGAGGGAGAGCTATATAAATTTTATGAAAATTTTGAATAGTAAGTTGAAAACAATATTCCAAGTGTTTAGTTGACACATCATTAGCTCCACAGTTGAGTAAATAAAATTGGAAAATTGTCTAGTAACGGTTGATATAGAACGTTTATATCTGCAGTAAGGTAATTAATTACTATGATTCTTGATATGTTGAGGACTATTGTTTAGGGAGAGTGATCTACCGTAGTTTACTTACTTCTATGAAGCTTAATTTTGCTTGGGAGTATTCAATATTTTCTAGGGGGGGGGGCTTGATAAATTTCTTCGTCCAGAACGAGGGCTTATTGGAAGAGAGGGCTGAATTGAGAGGAGGATAAAAAGAGAATTTACGCTATTAAAGAAACGAAATCGTGAACATACACAGGATTTTTTGAGTAGCTACATCCATCATCTCCAACACGAACTTCAACATTTCTCAATCTCTCAGCACAACAGTCACCTCTGTTTGTCAGTGAGACTTTCCGCACAACCTCTCTTTGCTGCAAGTCCACTCTCCACCATGGATTTTGCTGGTTCTTCGTATGAGTACAAGAGTCATCGTTGAATATCGTAGCCCTGTTGCCATCAACTGCTCTTGATGCATTTCCCCGACACTTATTATTCGGACACGAGAAATAGTAAGACGATTGAATAGTTGGTTTGCCTCTTGCAATATTCCCTTGAAAAATCAAAATATTTTTTTAATTCGGTTCCTGAGGTAAGATATTTAATCGACAATTTCAGACGCAAAACATTATATCTAATAGAAAATCTCAAACACTCACTATAGCAACTTAAGTACGCATGGAAACAAGGGGTGGCGCCAGTGGTATAGAAGTGGGGGGTTTGTAGCCCCCTAGCTGTGAGTTGAGAGGGGGGCGGAGCTCCCACAACTCTGTAAATCGCTTGGAAATAAGAGCGTATAAGAATCATTATTCTGTTGTAAAAGGCTATTTTAGATTTAGAAAGCTGTCGAGAAATCGTTATTTCACAAGATATTGGGTAGTAAAACTACGTTGCTTACTGGACAACATTATCATTTTCTTGTATCAATAATTGGATTAACTTCGAAGTTTCTTATAAAGATAAATACAAGAAAAGAGCCCCCTGGCTATCAATAAAGCCCCCCTAGCTAACGATTTACTTCTACATCACTGGGTGGCGCTATTGGGGAATAAGGGGTATAGGCCCCTTGTCAGGGTATGCTAGCACCCGGTTGCAAGACTACGTATAGTAGCAGTTTCAATACTATATACTCATCAAAGACTAGCCCCAAGGCGTAAACACGACGAAAATGCAACTGGCATCCTTTGCTTTGTTTTCCATGAGTCCAAAAATTTATTCAAAAAAGCGTTAGAAGCCTAAGTCTCACTCAGCGGAGTAGCCTTACTTCTGGGAAGGAGCAAATGCTAATATGGTCTTCACACCGTATAATATTCTGCTAAATACAATTAAAGGCTACAATACACAATCATATTTTTCTTCAGTTTTTGATCATCAGCCAAATAGCTGTGACGTTTTTCGAGTGGAAAGCCACAAGAGAAGAGCCACGACGATAAACATGTCAGAGAGAGTTTCTCGTCGTGGCTCTTCTCTTGAAATTTATAATTCAGCTGCGGTTTCTAAGAAGGAAAGCCACACAATGTAAATTTTTTCTCATATCTAGATGTGCATGCATTTTCAGTCAAACTGCAGTAAAAATGTACAACCTTTCAGGTATACTTGTGATAGACGCTGGTAAAAACAGACTGATCAGCAAAAACATGATGAAAAATATGATCGTAATACAGGTAAGGAAAAAATTACACCCACTTTGAGGGACCACACTGGCCTTCAGCTGGGGGTGAGCAGGGATGATCCACCCCCCTGAAACCCCCTAGAAATTACCCCTGGGGGTGAGCCCACCTCCACTGCTGCTAAGCTACGCTACGTCTCTCAGCGCGGTTCTGAGTATCACAGTTGATTGCATCATATCTGGAGATAACATTGGCTATAGAGTACAATAGTGATGACGTCATAAAATCAATTCTAAGGATGTGTGACGGCACACTTATAAATTCTATTGAAAAGGAAATCAATATACCTGTTAAGCTTCCTGGGGAAATTGTAGTGAAATCTAAAAAATGAAATCAAAATACATAAAATCAATGTGCTTCCGCAGTGGCTGCAATCAAATAACTGCTGATTACACTACTCCAAATATCACCAAAACAAGAGTACTCTTTAGTGTCTGATTGCCGGGGAGCGGTCAGAATATGCGGGGGTTGGAAACATAAGAGACAATTAATAAGTGGGGAGGTCGGAATAAGCGAGGACAGGGTAGAAAAAATGCTTTGAAACCTAAGATAATACTGGTATGAAGCACTCTGTTCATAAATCATGCATCTATGGTCGTGAGAATGTAAGCAGCACAAACATATTAATAACAAGCTAGAAGATTTGCTCAAGACATCTGTTTGGAATACGATTTGAAAAATGTTTGTACAAAATCTAATGAGCGGGGGGTTGGACAAATTTCCATAAAATTAATAAGGGGGGGCGGAGAAGTAGGCACTTAAGAGTAGGTGAAGTAACTAAAAACTGGGGAAACAAGCAATTCCTTTTCGATGATACTAACTAAGCTCGCTACACAACTGGGATTTTCGACGACACAACGTCCCAGATTTCAAGCTCTAGAAATAGCTGAAAGTTGTGTCTGCCCAAGCCTTGATTAGAATTTACACAGAACAATTCCCAATACACGTTTTTTTGTAAGAAATGTGTCTGCAAGAAACATGAGACTGAAATTAGGCAGAAATTACGAAACGTATAAAAAACAGGCAGGCAAAGTTTCAAATATTAACTTTCAAAAACTGTTTCTGCTAGTCAATTTTTGATCAAACTAGCAAGCAAGAAACATTTAAGAACTACTTTAGGCTGATTTGACGAAATATTACGAAATAACCAGGCTGAAGCCAGAGAGTTTGCTTCTTATAAAAAAACATGAATTTAGAAGCCTTGACGTGGAAAGAGATCCCTCAACAACATAGAGACTAATCCTCTATTACTCACTTCAAACAGGAAATGAAACAGCTACTTAGAACCTGAATTGGGTAGTAATGCCCAAGCACGACCACTAGGAAGAGTAACTTTTTAGGTTTAAAATATAATTCTTCATTTTAATTTATTTTGCTGAGAGGGCATCGTGGCAAAACATATATATTTATACTTTCATGCTTATGCTCTGAAACATGGAATTAGCAGAAATGTACGTATTTTGATAAACTCAAAAATTGAGATTCAGGAAAAATGCCAGTTCAATTTTTATGCAGCTTGTAACATCTTGTATGCTGGGACTCCTACCGTAAAGAATCTAAAATGTTTAATAATAAACACTCAGTATATATTCTTCCAAGCTCCTATACTGAAGCTACCTTTACTTTACTTTACTGTTTACACTACTAAAAGGCTACCCAGGGTGACCCCGGGTTCAATCTGGGTTCAACATGGGTTCAACCTAGGTAGAGGTAAACCACATAGATTTTGTAGCGTAAACGCATACCTACCTGGGTTGAACCCGAGTAAACTCAACCCACTAATGGAGGTGGGTCGAGTTTACCCGGGTTCAACCCTGGTAGGTATGCGTTTAAAGGTAGTACCGTACACTTTCGTACGTAGTGGAGTGCCTGTTAGAGAGGACAATTATCCTGAGCCATCGGCATGTGAGGTAGGGTTATCAGTTCCTTTCCTTACCGCCTTTATCTCCCCAGTGTTCCCACCGGGTACCCATTTGCTGCTGGGTGAACAGTGAGCGAGCGTTCAGTCAGGGCATCGAGTCGGGCTCGAACCGTAGACATTCCGTATGGGAGGCATGCGCTCTAACCACTATGCTACTTCGCTCATAGGTATGAGTTTACACTACAAAAATCTACGTGGGTTAACCCTATCCAGGTTGAACCCGGGTTCACTCTGGGTAACTATTTTAGTAGTGTAAACATGGCTTTATGATGTCAAACAATCCTCATCTACCACTCGAAAAAATCACAACGGCAGCTTTCAGATAGCAATCTATACATCAAAACAAACAACCTACCAGATGCGTAAACCTCTACTTCGCATAATGTTAAAACATCTCTCGTCATGAGCGTTATGTAAACATATCTACCATATCTTGCTCTGCTGCATACGAAATCTTCAGTTACTCCTCTATCAATCGAAGCAATTGAATAATCGCACCTAGTATAACAATGAGATGAGGGTTATTTACATGCATAAGAAAGGAAAACACTATGCATACAAACATACACACAGTCATGTTTCATTTAAACCAAACGCCATTGAGTAATTCAAAGCTTATCAAAGTTTCACTTTTTGTCAATTTATAGTATCTTCGTTTCTTGGACAATTTACAATTTGACCACTTAATTTCCTATACTATATTGTCGTGTCTTCTATTCTATTTGAGTCTAGTTCTGTGAGCACGACTATGGTGTCTTCGCTTCATGCACAATCCCATACTTTCCAAATCCAATTCAATCAAGCACAAATGATCAACATTTCTTCAATTCTAAAGCATATGCTATTGTCTCTTCAACTAAAAAATTGGATAACATTAATCTATGATAAGCTGTAGATACTCATAAACAGATACATGTATCTATGTATATCATAGCCAGAGTCAGACATAAGATGAGATTACAGTAATAGACAGTGGCATAACAGAGACACTTGTGCTCCCCTTATGAATTCAGTGAAATTGTGCGTTCACTATAATTTTCACACCAATGTACGTTTTTTTTATAAGAAAAAAGTTTATAAGAAAATGAAACTCAAATGGTCAAAATCTTAAGAAAATCTTGAGAAAATCATGAGGCTCAATTTCCAAAATTAAATGCTTTTATTGGCCAAATATTGATAATTTGCAATTATTGCATTCAAAATGTTAAAGATGGAATTCAAATTCAAGTATGGAAACTTCATATAATTAATACAACATTTAACTACTACAATTGTAAACCTCGCTAGATAATAGGTAGCTTACAATGGCTACTTGGTGAAGAAAAAAAAAATTAATACATCAACACAGGAGTATTACAGTGTCATAAGTTCAGGATCTGTCCATTCTTTGTTCCGTCTACAGAAGATATAATATGACATTCGGATAGCAATGTTGGTAATTTTCTTAATAATAATAATGATAATAATACAGATATTTAAAGAGGAGGCCCCATTTACTTGGAAGTGATTTTCATGGGGGTCCTCTGTTTCTAACTGCAAATTATCATACACCATCCAAGTAAAATAAAATAAAATAGCATACAATATTAATAACGAATTTAAAACCCATTTTAGCCAGTTTATGTCAGAAAAAGTTAAAAAAAATTTATGCAAATCTCAGGCTCAATTTCCGGAAAAGTTAAGAAAATTGAGGCTCAGGCAAAATGAGGAGTTTCTTATAAAGAAAAACAACGTGCAGTACGAAAAAATGTGACTGTTGAAAACCTCGGAGGGGTCCCTTCCAGGGGTGATTTCTAGGGGGGGCTCAGGGGGGCGGAGCCCCCCTTGTTAAAATTACTGCTCATTTTGGGGGGGCTGAGCCCCCCAGAATCCTTGCATTGGCTTAGCTTTTCGGAGTTTATTGGCCTTGCTTCCAAAGTGTTATGATCAATTGTGCACTGCTATATGGTTATTGACGCACCTCTTCTTGTTGGTTATACTATATCAGTATTAAACTAAATTATCATGTTTCCATCTTTAAAAATATGGGCGTGGTTGTGCCTAGAGCCCCCTTTGTTGAAAATTTTAGAAATCACCACTGGTCCCTTCATGATCTCAAAAGCAAGGGGGCATTAAGAGTTGTCCCAAGCCCAAACTGCGTTGGTTAGGCAACTGGCAATAAATAAACAGAGCACGCTGCTACGTACAAGGAATTGCTATCTGGACCAGACAAAGAATTTCCGACACGAATTTGAAATTCTCGCAGCCTATCCCAGCAACAATCTCCTCTGTTTGTTATTTTCACAAGCCATACATTGACTGATTCTAAAAGATCTACGCGCCACCACGGTCTGTTCTGCAAACTTGTCTGCGTACAGGATCCACTGTCCATGGAAGTGAAGGACTTGCCATCAACAGCCTTTGATGAACGATAGCCATAATGCGTTGAAGATTGTGATGTTGGCTTGTAAAGGGCAACGTTTGCTTAAATAAAAAAAAATAAAATTTAGCAAAACACAATGCCATTTCAATATAAAATCAACTCATTTCTTCTATTACAATGCTTTTCAATTAATTTTTGCAAAGCCCCCCTCTATGAAAAGAGAAAACATCTCGCGAGCCCACTCACTACAAATAAGAT
The DNA here is from genome assembly GCA_018155075.1 of Cassiopea andromeda. Lineage (NCBI taxonomy): Eukaryota > Metazoa > Cnidaria > Scyphozoa > Rhizostomeae > Cassiopeidae > Cassiopea > Cassiopea andromeda. The sequence goes on from WIPJ01001923.1 coordinate 662,810, forward strand.
CATTATCTTTAAGTGCCTAATGTAGCCTGCGTCAATGTATTTACAGATTATCACAACCGTTTTAAATTGTATACTATGTTATTTTAAGATTTGTAATTAGACTTTTTAAACATCGTAAGTAGGTTTCATATTTTGTAAGTATTACTTTTTTGTGGTAGATATGTAAGTATAGTGTAGACGGAGGGCCCCTTGAAAATGAGTTATTACTGAAGGGCCACCCTCACTAAAAATGTGAAATGAAATGAAAATTTTGAAGTATACTTCTTTCCCAGGGTCATCCCTCCAGTATCGCACCGTTCCCCCCCCCATATGAAGCGTGTCCCACTATTTGAGAAACGCTGCCCTTTTATAAGAAACGAAAGCTCTAAGCCGAGCGTGTTATGTAACGATGTAATACGCAAGCACTTTGCTGGAGGAAATATCTTGAAGGGGCACAACCTGCTTGAGTTGTTACTTTAGGGAGCTAAAAACCTTATTTGAATTGCTATGTCAATAATTATATAAGTGGGAAAAACCATGCAAATTTTTTGCATTTGCGGAATGGCCCAACCGTGTCCACTACAGCACCGTGCAGGGTATCACCAAATAGTGTATTATCAGCGCAGACCATGAATGATACTTAAACTGTTTACATATGCAGTCCCACCCGCAATAGCTTGACTTTAAATACAGTATAAGCTAAAAAATTCAGACTACATTCCAGCTATAACTTCCGTCCTTATATAAAAACGCTTTTGATTTCCACTATTTTCCTGTGTAGCAGGCATGTGTAATCTGTACGTGAAGTGACAGTTGGTTCAAAGTAAAAGCCGCTTACAAGGCAAGTGATACAAAGCTAGCCCTAGTGAATTTCCAACTTTGATTGGCGTTTCTAATGATTGGTCTACTCTCAAGGTTTACCATGGTACATATTTTACTAGACAACGAGCAAAGCGGCTGCAACAATCATATTGTCCAACGAATCGGTATCCCAAGGAATATGTCTTCAATAGCATATGCAATTTGGAGAGCAAATAACTTCAAGGGTAGTTTGAGAAACAAGAAAATAAACATGGCTAGTTGTGTAATGATTAGAACATCAAGTCCTATCAAGGTTTATAGTGCACTATGGATTTGCAAATAAATGTAAACACTCCTTACTTGAAGAAGCAGATATAGCAGCATGGCAAAACAGTAACGTCATATAGAGTTGCAACATGACTGCAATACTGTGATGGACTTCACAGCAGCAATACTGCTTCGTCAGCCTTTTCTGAAAGATGAATTCGACCGTGATATCGCGTTGTCATAGAAACGAATAAAGCGATGTGGTTAAAAACAATATGAATTATCATTCTGTTTTGATAATCAAGCCTACTTACGAAATTTGCATAACAATCCCTGCTTTCATGCCGTCAGGGGACAAATGCTGATGGAAGTGAAAGAACACATGCATAGTATTCAGATGGCATTATCTGGGTTATTAACAGTGATAGGTTGGGGCCGCTTGGCAGGTTTTTCCCACAGCAAAGATTTCTTCACTCTATTTAGAAAGTATGCAACGTCAGCTGAGGGGCAAGTTACTAAAAATAATCTCATAGATATCAATAATAAAGCTGCAAAAATTGCTACAACATACGAAAAATTCCTTGAACTTGTAAAACATTTTACAGGCCTAATGAAATTGCAAAACATCTCTAAATGCTAAAAAATCTTCTGAAAAATCAAAATTCTGTAAAAAATAAAACAATTTACAAAATTTGTGAAAAATATCAAAAATCGCAAAATCAATCTCAAAAATCTGGGCACACTTTTTCAGAGTGATTTGTACCTTGACGTCAGCAAAAAGAATGTTCACTGAAGGAGCTATTTAAGATGATCAAACCTAACTTTATTAATCTATATGGAAAACATATTTAAAAATAAAACTTTGAAAATGAAAAAATTTCTCCCTATTGAACATAAATAATAGAGATGAGCTCCCTTTGGGAGTCTCAAAACAACTATTTTTGTATCCTCAAAGGGCAAAGAGCCATGGCTAGATTTACAAATGGGCTCCTGTGTCTGGTGCAAGATCCCTAAACTTCTCAGTTTTAGGGCATTCCTAAGAACCATTTTGAAAAGCCTATGAAGTGTTATCAAATTTACATGACACAAAGTATTTTTGCTACTGCATAGCAAGACAACACTGGCTCATGTATAAGAAGAGAATCATGTGGTTGCAAGTGTGAAGTGAATAGTTGGGAAGAAAGCTGAAAAAGAATAAAACATTTAAAGATCTACATATTCTCTAATTGATTCCAAAGGACCTATCTAATTAGCATAAATCATGTGAAAATCATA
>WIPJ01001923.1:694831-724712 GCA_018155075.1 Cassiopea andromeda
TTTGAGAAAAGGCTTTACATGATTATAAAAGGAAGGAGTGAACAAAAACAGGTTGTCATAATTCATAACACTAAAACAGTTATATATACAGTAATACGCTATTTTGCTATGAAAATTGGGTGTAAATAGTACTAACAAACAATGGAAATGAAATCAGAGGCTTGTAAAGAGAGTCAATTTCCATAAAATAAGGTCCGGGGGGGTTGGAAAAAATCGAAAAATTATTAAGCGGGGGGGCGTTTATTTGGCACCTGAGAGTACAGTTAGATGCATCTAAATGTATCCAAATGGATCTAAAGTGCAAAAACACATCTAATTGTATGCGTTTTCATACGAAAACGCAATATTGTGGGTGTTGCCTAAGAGCACAGTATCACATGACAGAATTCTCTCATGGAAACACAAAATCAAAACAAACCATTTTCATTGATGATTCTATAGCATCTTTATCGTCTCTTAGCCTTTGGTTCATTTCCCTGCAAAACGATTATTGACATGAAAGGATATAAACAGAAATGGGCGAATAATTGAATTTGTGGAATAAACAGTCAATTAATTAAATATCACATAAATCAGTTTGTGAATGTCTCCATAAGGGTTGGTTTGAATGGTGATAATCATGCAGGTAATTCACCTCAACATATCAAGTTGTCTTATGAGACTCTCATGCTCCTGCTGTATACCCTCTGTTGCCAGCATTGCAGCCCTATGAAAGTGAAGCACAATATCAAATTATGGCCTCTGCGAAGCAGGAAATACAAAAAGGTCTGGGTACCAGTGACGTTGAAATGTAATAAACATAATTACATTGCAACAAATGCCATGATACAAAATACTACCCTCGCATTCATGTGAAAACTTAACGCAGACAAAATTCCCGATGAAATGCAATAACCAGTTCATACAAAGGAAGAAGTTGATCGTTAGATTTTAGAATTCTGGAAAGGATTTCATTCCTCAAAGTTGGATTCATAGAAACCAATCTCAAGTTTCCTTAACATCAAATTGCAAGCCAGAGAGTGAGCACCAACTTCAGCTAAACACACCTCAAATGATCTCTGTTTTCTTGAGCAGACGATGCCTGTAGAGAAGATACGTAGCTTCTTGTGTCCTCAAGGCTTGAAATCGAGCAGCTTAGCTGTTCTTCTAGTTCGGAATTTTGCTGCCGAAAATAACATTTATAAAGCGAATGTGAATTGAGGAAAAAAGCACTTAGGCTATTATATTAAGCATTGGCTTCTGCAGCATGGCATTGTGTCTAATGAATAATAGCTTAGTAGCTCCCCAAAAAAATCAAAAATGCCCCTAAAGGGGTAGTATGACTAGCTACAACCCTCCCCCATTGGAAAATGCTAGCCTTTCTATCTGAGAAATCAATATGTAAATGAACATAACACCATTCATGTATCTACATATATCAACAGAGTTCTGAAAATCTAGCCACCATGTCGGAGGGGACTTATTTCTCTGTAGGAGAAGCCCTAAGGACACCCCAGAAATAACTAACATTGCAGGAAAAAGATAGACTGAAAAATTGATTGACATGGAAAAACATGTTGCTTCCAAATATACCTGTACTAGCTTGACATTCTCTTGCTTCAACGTTTGTTCATGTTGCTGCACTTCAAAAAGTCTGTCTTCCAGCTGAAAAGCAATATTACAAAAGCTTACTACTTGATAATTGAACATTTCTAGTCCTAGCCTCCTGACATACCCATTCATTGGTATACCTCTAAGGATATTATCATATATGATTAGCAACCATTTTAACAATATACTAAAACCATTGTTATTGACGTTCTCATTGAACGGAGCAAAGCCTGCACTAATTTTGAACTAATTATAGAGCAAGCTGTGCGCTTAATATACTTCTCATAGTTCAGCTTTGCATTTTAACTATTGCAATAAACATCAAATGCTTCAAGAATTGGTAGCAGTTACCAAGCCAGCTTTCAAAAGACAGGGGGGCAACCAGGACGGATGGGTGTGGCAGCCACGCCTAAATGAAAAGTGGTTGCTTACTGGATACGCAGGGAAAGGAAGGAATTTGGGGGGCTTCGATCAGAAACTGTTTGATCACCAAGCCTTCTACGTTGGCTACAATGTTATTAATGTCTTTTATAGAGCAATAAAGTCAGCAAAGGGGGTCAGGGGACTTGCCCCCAGAAAAAAAATTTTCACAACTACATTCCTTACAATGCCGGAGAATGCCCCTTTGCAAACAACAATAGAAACCTTCAATCAATAGTCTTTGGCATAGGACATACAATAACACGATACCAAATGATCAAGATTCAAAGTTATGGGCGGGCAAGGTCTTTGAGTTGGAGGCCACTGCATCCTTGTCACCCTCTGGCTAAGTGGCTTATTGGTAGCAAGAGCCTTGCAATGATCCAGATCTGATTTTGCTATAACAATTTAACTGCTACGAAGGGAAAGCTGCAAACAACTTGAAATGGTGAGGTTTGAATTCTATTCATGGAGAAAGGAACCAGAGGCAAATGGAGCACATGCCTCCCACTCATCACAAATTTGTGTATAAAGTGTCTACCTGTAGCTTACATAGGTCCTACTGGATGCATGGCCCCTCCCCCACTTTTGAATCCCTCCTACGTTCCTGATTTTACTACTTGGGAATTAACACAAAATACTTCCACTCAAACGCTATTCCGACCGTAGTGTATATATGCAAAAAGTGATGATGAAAAGAAAGGCACTGGGATGTAAGTGGAGGAGACATAAACATTTTGCACCAGATGAGACAATCTGCAACAACAGTAAATGACAGAAAAATTACAAGGCTCAAGTATCTGCACAAGTTGAATATTGAAATAACAGTCGTAGCATAGAGCTCAAGCAAAGTTCTAATGATGGATTCCTTTTTACTGTAAAAGGCCCACTTGTGGAAAGAAGCAGAAAATTCCAGAATAAGTCAAGCCGTTGGTTACTGTGATCATACAGAAAGTTCACTCAGGGATCAACGGTAGAGAAACAGAGCCTGATAAATAGAAGTCCTAAACGAAATGCTAGCATCTAAACAGTGGTGGTTTAAGGAGGTGCCCAGGGGGCCACGGTCCTAGGCCCGGCACTTCTGGTAACCCAAAAGGGGCCCGCAACTATGAAAAAATAGAAAAGAAATCACAGGAAAGCGTTTGAATACACCTTGTGCTTTTCATAAAAGCGTAATTTTAATAGAAAAATGCAAGACACAATCTTGAGGCATGACAATTTTAACGAAAAAGACCTTGAAGAGTGATTTTGGTTAACAAAAATGTTCAAACAAGGGCACCGCAGATGATTTCGGCCCCAGGCCCCATAGTTTCTAAAACCGCCCCTTCATCTAAATATATTTAAAATGAAGTGTACGAGAATGGAAAGAGTAAAAAGGGGATAAATATATAGTGTTTGAGGACTGCTTTGCACTAAAGAACTAACGACATACATTAAGGCCAACCACCACGCTCGAAATGAACAAAAGCTGGAAACAACAACACACGTTTCTTCAAGGAAATAAAAACACATCTCCTAGGCGATGAGACAATCTGCCGGCAGCAATTCTGATGATTTCAAAGCCCGAAAGATACGTACATTATTGACTTGCTATATACAACAAGTCAATAATTTACATCCACCTTCGGTTGTCTAGAATTGATATGAGATATGCTGAAATAACGGAAAGAAACCTGTGCTATCTTCAAAAAGTGCAAGAAAATGAATTAACATAGGCAAAATGTAATCAGATGTCTAAGATATAACCTCGCGTTGTTTCACCAACAAATTGCTCAGCTGATAATCTTTATCTTGCAATTGTGTTTTCATTTCTTCTCTTATCACTTTCTCTCTCCTTGCCTCCTAAAACACAAAAAAGACGAGTTCACCTGTTCCTAGCTGACAATTACCTTTCAAACGTTCAAGAAAACAAGAGATAAATCAAAGATGTTACAAGCATCTACTTGACATTATTGCAAAAAGCTATTTGCAGTCTATGGAAGACTCCAGAAACATCAGGTTTGCAAATTGGCCCTTTTGCTAATGATCACAACATTCAAGCAAACTTACCAGTTCACGAATTTTCGCCTTCTCATTTTTAATTTGCTGCTCCATCTCCTCAAATAACTTTTGGACTTCAATATCATGTGAAAGAGATTTCCTATTAAACATCAAAGTTGAACAATTTCTTTCACCATACTATAATATTCAACACACAACGTAACATTTGAAGAGTGTAAGAGATGTGAGAAGCAATTTCGTGCGGTAAATTTGGCTCCTTCAGAATCAGGGAAAATGATATCTGGTTACTTTCAAAAAATATTCACACAAACAGTAGATTTACATTCACATGAGAGAACAACAGGTGAGTATAATACTGAAGTGATGCACAATAATTTCTAAATCAAATAATATCTTGAAAATGGTGGCATATCCGCTAATTGCTGAAAATTCAATAAAGTCAAGCGCTCAGAGCTCTAGCCTCCATGACGATACAAAACAAATTAACCTCATCTGTTCGAATGAAAATCTTTGCACGTCCTATTATGAAAACGAAGGAAACCCCTTCATTGATTTTGCATTCAAAAACCCCTGGCTCTCGATAGTTAACGCTAGCATTGGGGATGAGGCAGCATGAGAAAGGACCACAGGATAATTAGAGAACGGAGCAAGTTAGAGCTAACAAAGAAGTCAGTAATTGTTTCTGTGGGTAAGGAATTGTATTCTGATAGAAAAATTATGCATTCAAGTATATGCCTAGTATGTGACTAATGAGATAGATGGGGGTGTACCAAAGCATCTTTACTAGAGGATTTCATTCCTTGCTCCGGTACACGGGTGGTGGAGTATTATTTTTGTGGGGGGCTCAAGACCAGGTTGAGGCCTCTATTTTTACTATGCTGTATATAATGTATTACAGTTGCTGGAGAAACTTGAGGGATATAGCTCCCCCCAGTTCTGCAACTTACAGGCCATATATCCAAGGTCTCTCCTTCATGCTACATTCATTTTTTTTATATATAATTCATATTTCACATAAGTAAGGAAAATCACTCTTGAATTATGATACTGATTTTCAAGGAATCCTCCACTTAATTTTTTGCAATTAACTACAAGAAACAAAAACAATTGAAAAAGGTGAAAATAAACTAAGCATAAAAACTATGTAAGACCCTATTACAATTAAAAAGTTGCTATTCATTGATTCCCATCAAGCACAAAAGTGCACAAGAGACAAAACTGCATGTGCATAGTGATGGTTTTGTGGAGATCAGAGTGGAAGGATACTTTGAAACATAATATACATTCTTTACAAGAAAGTGGTTTATAAGAAAGTAGTACTCAGCTACTCAATACGTTAAGAAAGTTCAGTGCTGGATTTTTGAGAAAGACTAAAAAATTCACAGCAAATGAGGCATTGTTCATGTAAAAAGATTATTTAGCAAGTAATTTTCTGGGCTACAAAACCACAGTGTAATTACAATGCACTATGGACTTTCCAATATTTGTAATATGTACTTCCTAAGATCAGAAAAATACATTTCACACTATGTCAGCATGCAAAACACAACATGACAACAAAACATGTGAATTTTCTAAAAGCATCTTGATGAGTAGAAAACAGAAGAGTAAAAATCTCATACTCAACAATGCTATGAAACATGTGATTAGTGATAGATGATACAGGCATATGTAATAAGCTTACATTTATCACATTACTATAAGAAAGGTAGGACAATACAACATAAGAGGAAAAGTTATTCCTGCCTTCAAATGGTAAGGACCCATAAACTAAAGTGGAGGGAGTGCCTGTTAGATAGAACAAATAGGAAAACAGGCATTAAATGCATCAACTTTGTCTCAGACAATTATCATAAGGTCTCAGACAAATAATGTCTCCTGTAAAGAAGAGTCAAATACTAGTATCTGTGCAAACCTTTTTAGGGTGTTTTCTAGATGAATAGTCTCCAGTTTTGCTTTCTTAATCTCATTTGTCAAATTCAATAAAAATTCTTCAAATCTTGTTAGAGTTGTGGTGTCAGTCTTTTGTATAGATTTCCATAGCTCAGCAAGGTTCTCCTTTGTAAGTGAACTAAAAGGCAAAACATATTACTTCATAGCATGTATCACCAATTACTTAGCTTTACATCAACTGTACAGATACCCAAAATTTGACTTGTTTTAGGCAAGCTCACAGATTCAAGTGCAGCACATTAGGGACCACTCATTATTTATGCCTCGGGTTTGGGCAAAAGAGAAATAAGTTGTGTAAATGATTATTGAGGCAGCCTTAAGGTTAAGTATATCACTTTTTTGTCCCTAAAAGGTTGGGTAGCTATTTTTTAAATAGCTCTATATTGGCTAAGTAACTATTATTTTCATAGCACACAAGGTTGTGTGACAAATAAAATTACCCAAATAAACATTTGTCTTCAGTCCCTACCTGAGGCATACTTGCCACTTGGAATATAAAAAACACTACTGATAACAGCCTACTGGATATTCATCAATAACTCTCTGATTTGATTTCATCCTTTTCTCAGTCAATGTTATACATAGGAGCATGGTCCATTGTAATTAAGATAAGTATGAGGAAGAAATGTCACACTTTAAGTCATTAAAATTTAAATAATAATCTGTTGGTATCTTTCTTCTATATACAGGTGAGATTGTTCAAAAGGGGATAAATTTCTTTGTGATCAATGTTATATTTTCACTGACTCCAGCTAAAATACAGAATCAATCCTTGCACTTTCATGGAATAAACACTAAAAGGTTGGCACCATATTTCATGCTCTTCCAGTGGCATCACTTCATGCCTTTTGTTGGGGAGGTGACAGGCAAATTTGACTTTCACTTGGTACACAATGAAGAATAATATACCAACTAACTTTTAAGAAGTAGCATGGGATAAAAATTATTAAATTTTAGACTGAAGGCTGCTAGCAAGAATAGTTGCTAAAATATAGGATTTTTCAAGATTAGGAGTAAGGCACCCCATACCCTCTCAATTGGTGCTCCTGTTATTTTACATTCCTAGTTGCTCTATGGCATTTACCAAATGGCATAACTCCTAGACGTGTAATATAGGTCTAAATTCCTATATTTGGAAATTCCTTCAGTATTTACTCACTGCGCCACACCCACTGCCCCTCCCAAGTTTTGGACAATGAGCAGGATAATGAAAGGGAAATGCATACTTACTCTCCAATGCACTCATCTATGTTGTTGATTAGAGCTTTTGCCTTTGAGTCAATCTGGTCCAATGACTGCTGCTTTTCATAGATAGTTTTTTGATTATCCGAATAATTCTCCATATCACATCGGTGCTGACTAGGGGAATCTTCATTGACAGAGTTTCTATCGAAATATTCACTAAAACCTTGCGTGAATTCATACAATGTTAGGAATCCATTTTGATCTCCATCTAATTGGTCAAAAATCAAGCCAACTTGATCTACGGTTATCCCTAGCTTTTCTGTCAACCGCATTAGGTCTTGTTTAGTAACATAGCCTTTACATTCCTCATCGCAAAGGTCAAATGCTTCCTTTGCCTTCTGCTGCCTGCGTTCTGTTTCCGGGTTCTGGACTGAGTCGTTTTCAACTCCAAGAAATACCCCAAATCCATCAATAAATTCGTCTAATGTCAGAAATTTGTTTCCATCTTTATCGAGTTTGACAAACGCAGATTGAATCTGCTCCGTTGTTAACGCCAATTCTTTCGTGAGCTCCAGTAAGTCATCCTGTGTGATGTATCCTTTATCATCCTTGTCACAAGCTTTGAACAATTCCGTAGCTTTACGTGCCAAAAGAGATTTCAATTCATCTTGTCCATATTCAGTATAGTCCATATCTACCTCTCTGTAAAGAAATATCACAATTGTTTATATGTATAAATGATGTTGTATTCATATTGACCATGATTCCCATCAAAACACAAGGCCGTCTTTCACGCTCGGTTGATCATTTTGTGCACCAAATCCCTCGCGCGAAAGTTTGTAAACAGTAAGGTGGAACGAGCTTTTTCACAAGATTTCACGCAACGACCACAATTTCACTAGTATGTATTTCGACCACAATTTCACTAGTATGTATTTAATAGTTCTTATATTAAATCAAAGAGCACAAACCAAAGTAATTTGTACAATACTGAGAAAGTACCGTATAAGATAAAGTGGGATAGAGGCTATATACGTCCTCTTTTTTACTGACAGGATTGAAGTATTGGGTGTCAATCAGCTTATCTTTCACTCCAATGGGTAAAGATGGATTACACGTTTTTTATAAGAAAACATAATTTTGCCTGAGCCTCAATTTTCTTAACTTTTCCCGAAATTGAGCCTGAGATTTTCTTAACTTTTTATTAACTTTACTGAAATAACCTGGCTAGAGTGGTTTACACTTTCGTTAATAATATTGTATACTTGAATTTGAATTCCATCTTTAACATTTTGAATGCAGTAACGACGAAATATCGATTTTTGGCCTATAAAAACACTAACTTTTGGAAATTGAGCCTCGTGATTTTCTTATGACTTTCTTAAGATTTGACCATTTGAGCTTCATTTTCGTCTAAACTTTATTCTTATAAAAAAACGTGTACTCTTTTTTATACGAACCAGTAAAATCGAGGTTCAGGCTGGCTGCTCTTAATTTATCCCAAATTTTGAGGCTGAATTGTTCTTAATTTGTTCTTAAATTAGTAGCGTATAGGCCATTTAGAAATACAGAGAAAGACAATATACAAGAAAACATTGGATGTTTTGATTAATTGAGAGCCAAATATTGCAACCAATATGATCTCCCTCGCATATTAATGTTTGTTATTCATTAAACTTTATAAACACTTATAAATAGACAATGTTTGCACAGAATCTAGCTTCACTAGGAGCAACTGATTTGCGAAAAGCAAAGAAAAATGTCTCAATGCTGTCAATTCTCTCCAGGTTAACAAGGAAACTTCATTTTCATTAGTGTGACGTCACGAAAGTGCTATCTTAACAATATTTTGATTTTCGCTTTAAATTTAGAAAAGGCATTTTGAAATATCTACTACTGACAAATATCAATTCAATTAAAAAATAATGACCGCGATATATGCAATTGAATGCTGACATAGTTCATATAAAATCAATGTATTTTGAGTTTGGTTCTAAACGTTTAGAACAAGGAGAAAAATACAGTGGTTTGTGAGGGAAGTCTTTTGCCTTCAAGTGGTCATAATTCAGCCTATTTTGACAATAATCACCTAAAATTGTCAGTACATACATATTTTAAGGCGCTCTTTCACTCCATATGGTCAAAATATGTAAATTCTAAAAATATTTTTATGACGTAATCATTAAATTACAGGCTCGTGTTCTTATAAAATTACAATGCAATGTGGTATTGTCCAAATGAAAGATTATTTGTCAGTGAGAGTCTTCACATCAAAGCTATCTAGCTTTGATTTAGATGAAAGGGGTAGTTCAATAATTACGTCACGCTAAAATTGACATTTTTTGACCACCCATCCCCATCATCATACACTGTCACGTTTGTTCACAAGACTCCCTTGCGTTGCGTCATGCTTTGAAAAAATCCCTCCCCCTATGCACGAAAGCCCTAATTGAAAACGACATTTTAGAAGTTGTAGAGGAAAGAAGACAAAACAGTTTGATTCAACTACATATAAGAACAATTTTATAAGAACACGAGCCTGAAATTTGATGGAAAAATTGACAAAAAATTAAGAACAAGGCTGAGCCAGAAGCGTTGTCAGAAAATATATTGCTGGATAATGAAGAAGAAACTTTCCACTAAAAAATGTACAGCTTTGATACTATCAATGTTCATAATTCTTTGCAAACTTTCTCAATAAAAAATATTACTATGCAAGAGAGATCATCTTGATTGAGAATTTGGCTCTCAATCAATCAAAACATCCAATATTGTCTTGTACACGCTTTTTATTTTATAAGGAACCTAGCTCAAGGCCTAGTTCTAAAAGTTCCTTATTTTGGGGCCTCTATTTATCAAATTCTAGTACTAAAAGTTTCTTAATAGTTCCTTAATTTTTACTGCACATATAGAGCCATAAAACCAGTACAAACATAAGGGAAAAACAATATTCTGAATTTTACTTTTTATTTTAGCTAGAACTCAAGATGAAAAGCACAAATAAGGTAGGAAAGAGGTTTTATTAATGCATCTATGTAAGTTGCCAATGGAGCCGGCTTCCTAATTCTTGATTAGTCCCAGTTAAAACAATTTTTGAAATTGAAAGTTCCGTAGGTTCTTCTCCATTAGTAATATAGGTTTCTTAAACATTTTAGCCGTCTACATGTAGGTTCTTTATAAAGTGGTTCATTATAAAATAGAAAGCGTCTTTATTGTCTTCTTAAGAACAAATTAAGAACAATTCAGCTTCAAAATTTGGGAAAAATTAAAAACAGCCAGTCTGAGCTGTAACTTACTGGTTTTCATAATAGTCAAAAGAGTGTACAGCAACAGCATTAAGTGCCAACAAAGAATGCTTAAAAACAGCGGTCAAGCATGAACAGCAAAAATATGAAATTGTCGGTCGCTTGTGCAAACCGATCCCAAATGAACATAATTTAATACAAAGCATTCGCTTATGCATTCGATATCTGGAATATCACATCTCTAAAACATCAAAGACCTAGTGAAAACACATTTTTCGATATCAGGTTAAAAATTGGAGCGTCCGAATGAAAATTTGGCCAAATATAAGCATTTGAATCTAGGACAAAGTATAAGGGACAAAGGCACTAAAATGTCCCAAGCATCAGATGTCGCATCTAAATCTCCCATCTACATTACAAAGCAAGATGAGACAGAGATAAGTAAAAACTATAAAGCATGGTTTCGTTCCACAACCTCATTAATTCATGCTGTGCGCTGAGTATCAGATTGGACTTGCCTTGAGTACCACCCCTCTCCAATTTACCTTGACATAGAATCACGAAAAACGTGCAGAACTACCTACCCCCCATAGCGTGATGTAATTACTGAACAGCTCCAAATACCACATTTATTGAAATGAATTATCAAAGATTCCAAGATCTCTACTGATTATCCATGAAAAGGAATGCTGAAGCACCTTACATTTTTTTTCTATAAGAAAACTAGCTCAAATCCTAGTAGCAAATGTTTCTAAATTTTTCGCCACATTCTAGTTCTTTAAAGTTTTTTAATTTGCAAAGCAAAATTGCAAGTTGATGTAGAAAGCTAAAAGTAGTATACATGGGCACATCCCCCTATGCTAAGTTTTCAGCACATTTGCTGAACATCAATGGTGCTCGTCAATGTTGTATTGCTGATAAAACTCAAGGAAAGTTCTATTTGTCGGAAAACTGGACTTGAGCGAAGTCTATTTGTCGGTAAATTGGGGTTGTGCAACCCACCAACTATTTTTTAGCTTCACCCTTGGTAGTATAGCCAACAAAATTCGTCAATGTGAGCTAAAATTTAAAGCAATGCCATGTTCCCATTGATTTGATTCAGCTGTACTTTGAACTAAGCAAAGGCTTTCACTGTCCAATTTGTTTAATAAAGCTTCTTATCTTCTTCCATGTAGTTCTAAAACCTTACTACATGTTAGACTGTCAAGTATTAGGTTGCTAATACGCTGGTTTCTTACAAAAAAAATGTATACCATACAAATATCGCATAAAATAAAAGATTCAGTCGTGTAAAACACATAGAGATAGGATAATAAGAACACTAGAGTGCGAAAGAGGCCGCATAGAAGGGTTGTTTTGTGGGCCATCTTATAAGAGGTAACAAGGCGGCGAGGCTCATAATGAAGACTATCAGGGAAGGCGTTGCGGCGGAAGCTATGTAAGTTTTCCGCCTGGCTTCTAAGTTTTTTCGGACTTCACATACTCCAAAAGATGGAAATAACATATTTTTGGAAGCCAAAGTTCCTACCTCTATGGTAAAGCATTATCTCAGGGAGTTTCGAAACTATGGTTCCAAATACTTCAACAAAGCCTTTGTTGAGATAAGTCAGAGGTGTCATGGAGGGTGCGCTGACGGGAGCTCAGTACCTTTCTTAATTAAGCTTGTGAGAAATTTTGGGGGCTCAGCTCCCCTTTATCGACAATATTTTAGGCTGGATAAGCTCTTAACTATGCATTTTCTGGAGGAGAGAGGACAAATACGTTCCTGTCAATAGAAGATAAATGCTAAAACTATACATTGACTTTCTTTTTTTTATAATGCTTTCGCATACACAGCAGAGACAAGTACATCATTATCATGCACTTTTAAATGGGTGTGGTCATGGTGTGGTACATGTATTTTCTAGATCACAGCCCCCTTGTTACAGTTTTAGGACGACACTGAGATAAGTTTAAAGGCGATGGTATGATATCAAGTTCATTGAAGGAGAAAAGAGTGTCAAATATTGGATTGGTAGAAGCTGTAATAGAATATTAGACATGGATTGCTCTATCACGCTATTTTCCTCCACCAAAAATACCCCCTATGCTTTCACTTTCGTGTTGCAAAACTACAAAATACCGAAAGCAGAAGAAAATCTGTTTTGAAAAGCGGTGTTTACTTCTAATGAATTTGAAATTGTTGCGAGAGGCATTTAATTAAAAACTTCTTCACTATCATTTTTGCGCAAAATTTAAGTATAGCATGACAACTTAATTCATTCCACAAAAATGAAAAATTATGCTTGATATTTAAATGATAAGAATTGTTTAAAATTGTAAAATAACCATTTGAAATCGCGGCCCAAACTCACTCATCAATGGAGTACGACATTTTGACTGAATCACGCCAAGAATTCTGTTTAACATCCAACTGATCCATCGCTGATTCTCTAACCGACTCATCCGATTCACATTTACTGCAGTATCAATGTCAACAAACAAAGCAGGTAATGTATGCCTTGTTTGCAGCATGGCGTAATGAAGTAGTATATTGACGGAGGAAATTGAATTACAAAAGACGAAAATTAATTGATTGTAACTAGGAAACATTTGAATACAATAGAGATGGACATTTTCCAAGTGCTTTTGCGGTAAATTAATGACTAACTGTAACAAAGATAAATGTAATAAAACGATATATCTTATGCTATAAATTAATCAGCTTGCGATTAATTAAGAAATTCATGGCTGGAAAGCACTTATAAAGATAACCCTTCCCTTCTGCTATCCCTTCTGCTAGGAACGAAAAGAAGAGTCACTTCGTAAGTTTCATTGATGAGATGCTTTTTCTGGGATGCTGATCTATAACCACAATTGATTATGTGGAGGAGCTTTGTTCCATTTGATGCTAACTGAGATAGCAAACGCGGTAGGCGTATCATGTTTTTGAGATACCATTCAAAGATTTATCTTAGCGCCCGTGTGAAAAAAGACTTTCAATAACAATGGGTTTCCCTTAATGTGTTCTAGAGCTATACATTATGTGGCAATATATTTATCCAGCTGAATGGTCACCAGCAAAACATCGAAAGTTCTTGGAGCTCGTTTTGTGATTGAGACATGACTCAGCGAAGTGCTCTTGCCTTGTTAGTCGAATTATCCACTGCAGCAAAAAAACAACTGCCAGTGGTGGCTTTTCGAGAGAAATCAGGAGCACTGACAGGGATGTAGCTTCATTATATTTTGGGGGATGCCGGAGGTTTTGCCCTGCGAAAATGAAAGCTATAACCAGCGAGTTGGCCACAGTGTTGTCTGGGGCCTTTTTTGCTTTTAGTAACAGTAATTGGTTAAATGGTCCTGGGTCAAGTAAGGTGCGCTGCTAAAATATACTTTACTGCCGTTTTTGCCCTGCGAAAGGCAAATTTTCAAGGTTGGGGGTGACTTATCCCCATGCCTCATTAAGTTTCGCCCCTGGGTACTGGTGCTGAATTGCCAAATACTCCAGAAGTAGCCGGAAATTTACTAAGTATTTGACTTTTGGTCAATCTAAGTTTGCCGGCAAAAATTGCCGACTTCATGGCACCTGGGAGCACTTTGCCCCTTACCCCAAAATAACCAACCTGAGGAAATTGAGGAGCTACAATATGTACTTACTGCCTGGCGATATTATTCACACTTTTAGGTCACATTGTACTCTTACCAAACGATCGGCGGTCGCTGCAAAATTAAAATACAACAAACTTGCTGAAAATTTTGAAAGTCTTACCCACAATCATCCTCAATCCCATTTGTGAATATTTCCTCCTCCATGGCAGCAGCTTGGCTATCCTTCTCGGAATTAGACAGGTTTTCAAGTCCTTCTTTAAAGTCCTGATAAGTGAGTACAGTTCTACCTCGTCTGTTCAAAGCAAGAAATATCTCCTCTATCTCGTCGCTTCTTAAATCGAAATCTTCTGAAACACGGGACAGATCTTCCTTTGTTATGAAGCCCTTCCCATTTTTGTCAATGTAATCGAAGAGTTGGGAAGAGTCTGAGATTTCTTGGTGATCAAAGCTTGCGCTGGACACTTGCTTATTACCAAGAAAAACCTCGAATCCACTCATAAACTCTTCCAGACTTAGTGAGCCATTTTTGTCTTTGTCTAAATAGTAAAATGCATTGTTAACTTCTTCTTTTGTCAGCGCAATCTCTTTTGTCAAACGAAACAGATCCTCTCTTGTTACGTAACCCTTATCTTCTTCATCACATAAGCTGAAGAGCTTGCGAATTCGAGTGGAGACTTTCCTCTGGTGCATGGACTGACGGCTTTGCTTTCGCCGGAATGCTTTTTGCTCGAACTTTATATTGCTCATTATTCACATTGAAAATTAGAGTGCACCTGCAAAAGAATAAAATCGAGATTTCAATTAAAATGCTAACAAATCAAGTTTTAAGTGAAGACTGATTTCTCACAGGTTATATTGATAGATAATGTTGATACAGATTCTTTGGTGTTACTTTTGTAAGCTAGAAGCTAGCTGACGGGGGGGTCGCAGAGAGATGTCTGCGGCCATAGGGGCAAAGAGAAGCAGGAGGCCCCCATAACCGAAGGGAGCAGAAAAGTTTAGCTTCTGGGCTGTGTCCGACTGGACAATGTTTTGCTGCATGCTGGCGGAGCATTTTCTACCAGCACCTGCCTGCATAGATAAATTGGCTGAAATTAACTGAATAAATTGACTTTTATTTTTGCTATATTGTAACATATTGTAACATATTTATGCCTTTCAACTTATATTTGAGTACTGTGTTTTCTCGAATAGAAGCCGCAGCTTCTATCTGTTTTTTGTATTGCTTAGTGCAGCTTCTATTTGAGGGCGGCTTCTATTTGCCACAATTTCCTGTCGGTAATTCATCAGATGCCAAGAAACTATTTTTCACGAATTGGGTTATAAAGAGAAAATAGGCTTGTCAGCCGATAATCCCGATTGATAATGGGCTCATGTCAGTTCAATTTTGAAACCATTGCAGTACAGTCGAATTTTCTTGAACCATTGTGGAGTGTTTTGGCTTTCTCTTCATTCCTGTCCAAAACTGCGGCTTGTATTTGAGGGAGGCTTGTATTAAGCATTTTTCATCTTACCTGCGGCTTGTATTTGAGGGAGGCTTGAATTTGAAGGCGGCTTCTATTCGGGAAATACAGTATGCTGATTGGAATTAGTGGGTAGTCATTAATGAAGTGAATTGAAACTTAAGAATATAATGATGTCTGTTGCGAGCTGCCTGCAAGAATTGAAGCTGCCTGCGGGCGACCCCGTGGTACCCGCGTCTCTTTCGGACCCTGCCTCCTTGTTATCTACCTTGGAAACTTGCTGTCCTGGAGATCCAGAGCTTTGTGAAGCCCCTTACACCTTGAAACCCTGGGGCATTTTACCCCTCATGCTCCTCCTCGGTGACTCTGACTCTACTTTGTGTATTGCACCTATTTGTAACTAATTATGAGTAGAAATATAAATTTTCAATTTTGCGAACGTCATCCACATAGCATTTAAAATACATCAATGCCATCGAATTCATCGCATATTACCTTTGTCGAAAAAATGGTAAAACTTCGTTCATTTTTTCATCCTTTTCATTTCAAAATATTTATACAGGTTTACACGGTTCACTAAGAACGCTTTTTCAACCGAACCTGTATCAAAAATAAACACACAAGAAAGTAACAAGGAAAAAATAACTCTTAAGCATCTCCCCGACGCTCTCAATTTTTGGCCTAAACCTAACTACTGGTTGTTCGAATTGCACATTCATATGTGTCTAAATTACACACAACAGTTTCTGGCAGGCAACTAAACTTGATGGAGTGCGAAGTTTGTTGACTATGCGCCATGGTTAGACAGTTGTTGCAACATTTGTTTCTACTCAAAACTTCATTAAGTTAGTCTGCAAATGTTTGTGCAGTTGAGCAATAAACAATTGGTAAATATTAGCGTAATGGCGGGAACATCAATCGTTTCTAGCGAGTCGAAACTTCGATGCTACTTTGATCGTGTAATGTCTATCGCAGATAAGAAAATACAATATAGGCCTAATCATAGACTTTTCGCTAGAAGAATCTATTTTCCTAGAAGGGCATATTCATATTCATATTATTTTTACACGTATTTCATATTAACTTTTTTTACATGAATTACCCTTCAGCAAAACTAAAATAAACTCAGTAATACATCATAGTCATAATGGTTTAGTTACAATAACAAAAAGTAAAATATACCTTAGGCTGTTCTTGCAGGGCATCGTGTTTGATTTATTTTCAACTCATCAAATACATTTTCAGTTGTTTTTTGAAGTGAAAAAGCGTGGGCAGTTTCCTAATGCTTAAGGGGATTTCATTCCAGATTTTAAGAGCTGAGTATGAAAATCCTTTCTTTGCATACTCTAGATTATACTTAGGAATCTGGATATTTCTGCAGAAGTGTGTATTGTATCTGGAGTGGTGGGACCTTAGATTGAACTTGTTCCATAGATTTGCTGGGCACAACATATTAAAGATCTTATAAACCATAACGGCACGATCAAATGTAATAAGCTGTTTAACTGATAGAAATTTTGGTGTCCAGTTGTCTTTTATCCTAGACGTATTAATCATAGAAACTGCTCATTCTATTTTTGTGTTTGATGAACTACTCCAGATTACATCAGCATACTGAATGTGACTTTCAATTAGGGCTCGATATACATTGCTTAATGAGGGTTGAAGGAGAATAACCATTCAGCTATATTAAAATAAACTAAACGATACATCACAATAGGTCAAAGTACACCATAATGATCTAGTCCAACATTATAAGGGACGGTTCATTATTTATGCTTCAGGTTGGGGACTGAAGAGAAATGTTTCTTTGGGTAATTAGTTTTGTTACCCAACCTTGCACACTATAAATACAATAGTTACCCAACCAGTATAGAGATATTAAAAGTGTGCTACCCAACCTTTATAAGACAAAAAAATTATATACCCAACCTTAAAGCTGCTTGAAAAATCATTTACCCAACCTATTTCTCTTCAGCCCCAACCTGAGACATAAATCATGAGCGGTCCCTAAAGAAAAATTACAATAAATCTTAGGCTGTTCTACCAGGGGGGGTTGTGTTTCATTCATTGATGATGATTGTTCAAATATCTTCTTGTATCAACTATAAAATTGATACCATGCGAGGCCATTTTTAATTCAACCTTCTCACTCCTTTACTATGAAAATTGGCGCCTATTTCAGCTTTTATTCAAAGCAACTACTTTCTTATAATCATGCTTAATAGTGTAAAACTACTGCTACTACCACAATGTCTCAAATTCTCAGCGATATTTTGATTAAACTATAGCATGTAGTGATGAATCCAGCCATCCAGGGAATGAATAGCTAAATTTTTCAGCTCAGGCACAGTTCGACTAAACTGACTCATGAATTCTAGAAGGCATAAATCGGTGGGAAATTATTGAAAAAGGCTGCAAATTTCAGAATTGGAGGGAGGAAGGGGGCGCAGATGTATTATACTCGCTAACAGTCCTGGGACACTTTGTAAATTTTTAATCTGGACGGCACATTCGGCCCCCTACTTCCCCTAAACAATATTGGTTTTTGAGGGAATTACATGCGGTAACGGAAAAATTTTTCGTGCACAATAACGCCAAATGTCTCAGAAGCAGACCAACATTGTATTAGGGGAAAGGGGGGTGCGTAGAAGGCGTAGTAATTTGAAATGCTGAGAAGGCTATAGTTTTTCATAATTTTTTCAAAGTGTCCCAGGGACTTTTGGCAAGTATTGTAGCAGTCGAGCTAAGAGCCGGGAGTGTTTATATTTTATACAGCTGCTTCAATAGGTAGAAAAGTGTTAACCAAAATAGTCCTGCTTGATAAGCATACTGGTAAAAGATGGGGTCTCGGGGCTTGCCCCCAGAAATATTTTTTGAGGCAACCCTTTCCAGAACGTCGAAAAATGCCCTATGTGGAAAGTAGGATATAGTTGCGTTCATCATCAATCCTCATGCTAAGGAGGTGAAACTCGTAGTTGATAAAAGTTATGCTCTATATGCAACCTCGGTGAAGTATTGGGGACAATGCCCCCCTGTCCCGGTGTCTACGGGGCTTCGCCCGAATAGCCCGACTGGCCTATCCGTTCCTGCAGTCATCCATGGTTTCTATTGGATATTATATAATTTCTATAGCAAAGTTATCCTCTATACCCGTCATTTAATTCAGGTTTGATACTGAGCAAAGACAAACTACATTTGAGTATCCCAATTACTTGAAGAGTTGACAAGCCGCTAGGTGCATGCCTCAGTGAACAGTACAAGGTTGCCTGGATACACGTTCTTTTTTTATAAGAAAATCGTCATTTTGCCTGAGCCTCAGTTTTCTTAACATTTCCCCAAATTGAGCCTGAGATTTTCTTAAATTTTTCTTAACTTTTACTGAAATAAACTGACTAAAATGGGTTACAATTTCGTTATCAATATTGTATACTTGATTTTGAATTCCATCTTTAACATTTTGAATGCAATAACGACGAAATGTCGATTGTTGGCCAATAAAAATACTAAATTTTGGAAATTGAGCCTCATGATTTTCTTAAGATCTTCTTAAGATTTTGACCATTTGAGCTTCATTTTCTAATAAACTTTTTTCTTATAAAAAAGACGTGTACCTTTAAAGTCGTCTTTGCCATAGAGTCTTAGGACTACGAACTTGGTACACCTCAATAGGGAAAAGGGAAATAACCGTCGTGTAACCCTCCAAAAATGAAGTTTTTCATAACCAATGCTAAATGCTGGAACTTAGCTAAGACAGTTCTGATAAATTTAGGCCTATCTCTTAGACCGATTGTTATGAAATAGCCAATAAACAGATGAACTACTCATTCAGTGAACCACTCATCAGTAGCTTCATGTAGCATAATACACTCAATTTCTAAAGTATGAAGTTTCTAAAGTATGAAGTTTCTAAAGTATGAAGTTTCTAAAGTATGAAGTTTCTAAGAATATTGCGATCTAAAAGCGCTTAATTATGAACAAGTGGAAAGTAACGCAAGGCTCAAGCTTCATTAAGCCGTAGACCTTTTGTGTATTCCAGTTATTAAACTTCTTTCAGATTAACTTTTGCCTTATCGATGCATTATATCTTGCTTTATTCCGCTCTTTCTGTGTCATATGATGCAGTAAAGTATCAAAATAGATCTGAATATATTCATTTGATTTTAACGCAAAGCTACATCTTTGTTACTTTAGAATAATTTAAGAGTAATCCTGTAATTATAAAAATAGAGTGTACGTATGTTATGGTGTCACTATTCAAACAAGGTCATGCAATTGCAATACTGCAAATTTTTGAGAGCAACATCAGTCTCCATGACGTCAAAATTTGGAGTGCCTTACAATGCAAGAAAGATTTTGATTACACTATTACATGTTGCAAACTTGAAAAACCCTTTCTCATTTTAAATATGAAACATTCTAAATATAAAGCAATAAATTATGAAAGAATGTGTTATGGATAGGAACTTTTTGAGTATGCTACGGAAGATGTGCTACACATATTTCACAACCAAAGATATATGATTAAAGTACAGTCAGATTTGATACGCGGATTAATCAAAGTCATCACTAATCCACTTCCAGTACACTACTAAAAGCTTTCGTCTACCTCAAGTTTCCAGTCCTTTCCTAATACAAACTATTGAAGCATAAATGTCGTATTTTTATGATTGAATATTTTTACTTTGAGTTCAGTAGTCAAAATAAAAGTTCCTCTTGCGGAAGATTAAAGTATTTCCTTTTACAGTAAAAGTAAACATACTCGCGACTCACCATTAAAATAGGGCCTCTGCTCAGCTAGCAATCATCCATACAATTTGGTGGAGATGTACAACTATCCACTATCTACTGCCATAAAAGCTGCTCACTTGCCTTTGTATTGATCAAAAACAAACATATTCTTCAAAAGAAAAATCGCTGCACCAACATAAAAGATTACCTGTCGTTTAAATATGAAGTCACATCAACGCACATCGCTTCATCTTTTGCGTAAGATCAATTTACTTCGACTATATTCCTGAATATCTGAAACCAAGCTAATCAAATTCAAAAGTCATTATAAATGACTTAACTGTAAATTTATTCTAACATCCTACTGACTATGACACCCTTTATTGCATAGTAGTGGGTGTGATTAAAATTGAATTTAAAATTATTACTAACTTACCTTAAATTCCATCAATAGCATTTGGACAACTGCTACATTTCTCGATCGCCTCCGCAAGGTGCACCTTGACTTTATCTGAAATGGGACTTGCCAATATATCTCCTGCATTGAGCAGAAGAGTAGCAGGCGTACAATTTATGAGTCTAACAAAAACTGTGATTTTAAAGAGTCTATAAATCATGGCTTTTAGCTTTTAATGGCTGTTTAATTTGAGAATCCCCAAGCCCAAAATGTAACCCCGTTCCTGTATAATCTCCGTCTACTTATAATACACTAAGACTATTAGCTTCTTCTTCGACTAGATTGAGCAATTTTAAGCGAGAAAATCTCCCATTAGTTCGTCTTAAAACTTGACTTCGTCCTTTGAAAAATTGAATATTGTTATTATTCCAGCTCCAAAGGCCCGCCCCCCTATTAAACTCAAAGGATATAAGTCTTGGAAGCCAAATGATGGCGTAAGTTAGGGGTATCCTAACTTTTCAGCCCGAGGGCCGCTCAACTATTGCAAAGCAAGCGGGGGGCCTAGCGAACACTCGAGATCCAAATAAAAAATGATGAACATAGGGATGTTGTTTTTGATTACTTACTTTTTCCGTAGAAAACAAGGTCTCCGGGGTGCCGAACAAAAAAGCCTCAAAGGCCACATCCAGCCCGCGGGTCGCAGTTTGGGTTCCCTGGCTTAAATCACACAGGGGCCGAGCTTTTGGCTGAAATCAGAGCTCTTGGTTTTGTAAACTGTATTATTTTGATTACAATTGAATATCGAGTCACCTGTTCGTCATTTCATAGGATTCGTGCAACAGCTAAGAAAGCAACTTGCAGGTGACATAAATAAAAATGAGACGGACAATCAACAATGATGTTCAAAATAGAAAATGAGGAGATAAACATACTTTGAACACCTTTCACTTGAAAGAAGATACAGAAGATCCTGATAATGCTTTAAAAGTCATAGTAGCTTCTATCCGGTCAATCAACATTGGTAGAATGATGAAACTGAACATGGTCTGGACACAGAGCGTCTGGATTGGATCTAATGACACAATAAAAATTTGAGTTTTTCTTTGTACAACCCTTTTCATAACAAATAATGTAACATTGTCAATGTTGCAAATAAATCCGCTCCTCCGTCACTGAAATGAGAGAGTCGTCAAGACGTTGCCTGAAGTAAGGTAAAACCACCTTCCAATAAATGAGTTGGGAAATGTGATGATGAAACGTATTCACAATGATCTTGCAAAACAATATAAAAATACCCCTAAACAGCCGCGAAGCCAGGGGGCGCCATGGGGGGCACTGCCCCAGCTCATTTTTTTGTTAAATAGTTGGTTTTAATTAGTATTTGTATATACTATGTACCTCTGTACCAACTTTAAATATATTCCTTGACTGATTGATTGATCAGACCCACGGGCGCCAACTACGTGGGAGCTCGAGCCACCCCTGGGTAACGCTACGGGGGACTGAGCCCCCCTGAAAACTTGTGAGAAAGAACGCTTTTTAGCTGTCCAAACTACAGAAGCCTAAGAATTGACGTGACAATACTACATTGACACTTCTATTCATAGGTAGACTTAATTAATGGGAAGGTGTAGGCAGTGCTGTAGAGATTCAGCATAGTCATGTATTTCAAAACGAGGCTATGCATTGTATTTCAAAACGAGGCGTCTTGTCAATGGGCGTAACATGGGTATTATCATGCAAACTAGAAAGATGCTAGCTCTAATTTGAGCCCCTCTTGAGAAAACTCAAAGTCGCCACTCACGCCCAGACCCCAATTACTGCTTTCATAGGACAATAAAAAACATTGGTCAAATTATAGCAAACGTAGAAGGGATGGTGACCAAAACATTTCTGGCCGGAGTCCTCAAGCTGTTTACTTTCCCTGTGTGTCCAATAAGCACTACCGTTAGATTTGGGTGTGGCTGTCACACCCATCCGGCCTGGTTGCCCCCCTGTCTTTTTAAAGCTAGCTTCGTGACTGCTCCAAAAACGCTCTCTGTGCACATTGTTCTCAAGAATTCTGACGCAGAAATGCCTGAAAGTAACCAGTTTGACAACAATTTTCAATTTTATCCAATACTGAAAATCATTTTCATAAATCTGTACAAAACTATGCCAGTTCTATCTTCTATATTCCCCCTACTATTCAAAATTTTACTTCAAACATAAATAAATACCAAGAATCTAAAATCATAAATTAAAATTATGAATGAGATATTCAATAGGATGGTGAATGCTTTCTAAAGGTTCAATATTGGAACTGAACGAGGAATGAAACTATAGATAATAAGGGTACTACCCTATTTTCAAAATCTGTTTCATATGAACACTAGTTCAATGTTCGGGAAGCATTAGGCCCTATAAAGTAAAGGTAGTCTCGTATACTTTCGTACGTATGGGGAGTGCCTGTTAGAGAGGATACTTATCCTGAGCCATCGGCATGTGAGGTAGGGTGGCCTTTATCTCCCCAGTGTTGCCACTGGGTACCCATTTGCTGCTGGGTGAACAGTGAGCGGCGTTCAGTTAGGACAGCGAGTCGGGCTCGAACTATAGACCTTCCGCATGGGAGGCATGTGCTCTAACCACTATGCTACCTCGCTCATTCTGGAGAAAATGTGCTTTGTTATATGGAAACTTTTTTGGTTCTGGCGATCTGGAAGCCTAGTTGTGGGTGAAGGGCAAAGTTTACTATGAAGGACATGCCTTACATCTCCAGTAGTTTATAAGTTTCAATAGTATTCACGATAGTCATATAATTATGTTTCTATAAGACGTAGAAATATCAAAGCAATACCTTCCAAAAATTAAATTTATCAAAAATTCTGTAGTTTATAAGTTACCCTAGACACGACAGAAATAAAATCTGCTATGATAATACAAATGATTTTCTGATTCTGTTATTGCCGCCACATGACGTAGTAACAACCGAGAATCTTCTTCATAATACAAAATCTAGAGAAAAATCCATGTAAAATTACGTAGTATAAACATAGCAATTTTATGTGCAATGAACTGAGTGAAATTGTCACTGTAGAGCAGGGGTGTCCAAACTTTTTGCGACGGGGGCCAGATTTTCTATTGTAAAAGTGGTGGGGGCCAACCTTTTTTAAATATAGCAACGATAATTTAAGAAAATTTTTGGAAGCCACTTTGTCTTTCACATTTGCTTTTTTGTTTCAATTTCAACATCTTAAGAATGTTTTTGGTACATTTGAAACAACCATATCACATGCACTTGAATATTCACTTAACCTTTTTTCTTAAACAGAAGTAATTGTGCTCTTACGTGAGAAGTCTGGTGGAAAACCACTGACCATGAATTCTAGCGGGTTGGGGGTTGTGTTGTGTAAAGTGCTGTTGGTCTCTAGTGGGTAAATGAAGAATGTTAATACTGCTAGCCAAATAACAGTATACGAGCGTTATATATTTCATGACTAGGCTGCGGGCCGGATAAAATTTGACCGAGGGCCGGATTTGGCCCGCGGGCCGGACTTTGGACATGCCTGCTGTAGAGCCTAAAACGTCAGAGACCCTTGAGCTCGTGCTCAAATGTACACATGTGTACATGAGAAATGATTATGTTCGCGCGATCAGTTTCATGTTCATTCACACGCATTGAGAGCAGGTCTGGTTGCACACTTGATCTCGAGTGGTAAGATCGCGCGCCCAAAAATGTCTCTGACGATAATAGGTCTAAATCAGTCATGCCTCGCTACTATCTATGCGTAAGGGCTGTTTCATATGTCCTACCGCGCTGTGCTAGGCGCAGGGGGTTATTACATCAGGCTCTATTGTGCTTTAAGTAAGCCTTTTTTTTCATAACGCAGTGTGTCAATCGTGCACGCGCACTTTCCAAATTATCTAACGCCAAAAAAAACTGAGTGACGATGGAATGCACTTCGATCCATGAGCAAAAGCGTTTCTGCAACAATAACACCAATCGATTTAATATCTTTGCTCAGAGAATACTTGCTTTCTCCATTTCTCTCGAGAGCTTGTGTTTTCTTGGCGTTGCAGAATCGTTTAGTGATCAATCAGTATAGTTCTGACAAAATACTTCCGAAATTGCAAATCTCCGAGTCCAATGCTAAGTTTCTACTAACGGTAGCACGATGCAAATCTATGACTTCGCAAGAAGGGTATGGCATGATGGTATTTGGCTACCTATGTCGTACCAGGTCACGAGGGGTCTTTGCCGTACAGCACGGCACAGTCGTACCGTATGTTCAACTGGTCTTATATGAGTCGCTCTCGCGCCAGTTGAATCCATGAAATTAGAAAGGTTTATCTATCAAAGTGAGAACCACTACAGTAAAGGTATGTGTACCAAAATTTGTAGTAACTGTAAAAAAGATAGTATAGAAACAAGATGACAAGTTTTCGGAAAATAAATAAAAAAGCACAAAACTGGTACAAACACCGTCACTTTCATTAAAAGATTTACTCGTATGAGCCCCATAGCGAATAAAGAAAGCCAGAAAGGTCGCTCTGCTTTGCAGCGAAATCTCCAAATGATATATTCGCAAAATTGCATCCAGCACAAAATTTGCGAATCTCTGTATATATCATTCCTCCTTTGTTAGCAACCTCTTACTGAACGGAGCATACGTATGAGGCCTAGCCATATTGACTGCTGAGATACAGCTACTAGTATGCATACACAATCTCTTTGGTCTTTCAGCAACATGACTTCATAGTTGATCTTTGCATACCCAGTAAATCTTGATGCAGTGTGGTAACACTAGTTTCTCTGATAAACACAGTCTCATCTCTCTCCAAGAGTGTACTAGAAAGGAAGAAACGTTCAACAGCCAAGCATAATAAAAGTAAACTTTATCATACATAATCTCTCTTGGCTAAGGTGTGGTGGGAATTTTATTGGGTGTGGAAATGCTAGCTTCTAGGGGCCTATTTTACACAATAGTAAAACTATATAAGTGTACACAAAGCAGAAAAGAAAAGAAATATCCAGGGGCCTACACAGACAGTTTTGCGGGGTTTACTGGGAAATTCCCAGAGTAGCAATGGGCCACCACGCCCCTGTCAATTCAACATATTGCAACGCTATACAGTAAAATTTCCCAAACAAAAAATACAATAGAAGAACCTATAGACTAATATTTTGGAAAATTCGCCTACAGATAAGAACAAAAAACACATTGATTTCTTTCAATGTTCTTATGAGATGGTACATTGTACATTAAATAAAATATGAAATTCTCAAATTCTCAATATCAGGACACATGCAAACTACTTCATTTTAATTATTTTGCATTATGGAAATTCAGTTAGTCCACCCACAAATCTATTTACCATTGTTCTACACATCAGAGTTGTCAGTATCCTTGCGGTAAGACCTCACCCTGAAAATACCATAAGTGCCACTTATATAAGTTCCTAGCCAGTATGCTTTTTTGAAAAGTAGGTTCTTGTTTGTGAGGTTCTACTGTAGCGATCGTTAGAGCTAGCCCCCCATGTTTGTTGGGCAAATAAAGACTAATATTGCTAACTCTAACAAACTATAAATGGCTAAAGACTTCGAACTTCACGTAAATTCCATATCAGTGGTGAAAAAGTAGGGGCGCTCGCTCCCTCAGCAATTTCTAACTTGAAGAATATGACAAAGCTGCAATAAAATGGTTCACAGGTAGCAATGATCGAAATGTTCAAGATACTTTCGTCCTCCTCCTCCTGCTCCTCCTCCTGCTCCTCCTCCTGCTCCTCCTCCTGCTCCTCCTCCTCTAACCTCTCCCCCAAGTAGATGTCAAAGCACAAGCCACAGTTCAATATATGTGGCTTCAACAGGGATTGAAGTTATATTTATGCGCATCATATTTATGCGTCACCTGGTGGTAGACAAAAATGCCAAGAAGACAAATAGAAACTATTGAATGGGAATTTGGTATACAAAAGTGGCGAGAACTTACCTGGCAATCAATTCACAAAGTTGTGCGACATTGTGCCCAGTTTTAGCGCTTGATTCTAAATAAATTGCGTCATTGTTCTGTGAATGAATTGATACAGAAACATTCAAAGAAAGAAATCAAAGAAAGCAATCAATTAGCTATTTGGTACTACATTTGGTGCTAATTATTTATCACCACATTTGGTACTTATCATTTCGTACTAATCATGGAAACAGATCTACAAAAATGCAGTTGAAAAAACAAAAATGTGCTTAAGCGAAACTCAACAATCCAATTATAATACATTTGCAGATAGCTGGACGGACTATACACTCAGTCATTGAATCTGTCAGGTCTTCCAGCAGAAAATAACGAATTTTCTAACGAAATTATTCCACTTTCACGCTATTTTTCATGCAATTTTATGACATAGGCTACGTTTACACGGGGCCGGCCAAATACTTGAGCGGCCAAATATTAGGTCGGCCCCGTATGAACGTTGCCTAAGGTTGCTTTCGTAAGCGGCCGAATATTTGCACGCCTAAGTGACCTAATTTGAGGTCGGTTAGCCAGCCCCGTGTGAACGCTACGCCTAAGTGGCCAAATATTTGACCAACCAAATATTCGGTCGGCCATGTGTAAACGCTACCATAATCTCATTATATTTATGCTCCTCTACGCTACCTATTTAATAAATTCCATGCTATTTTCTATTAACTAATTCGTGTGCTATCAAGAGCAACATTATCCTTCAAATCCAAAGCAATCAAAATGTGAAGAGGTCTTAATGCGAATATTAGAATTTTAAATATCATATAAGTATGGTTTTGCTGTTGCTAATTTGCTACAATCCTTTCCAGTAAAAATAAAGAGAAAAATATTTCTTTGATCCAAACATTTATGAAACTTTATGCTAATTTTATACTCACTCACCACATTTTATGCTAATCAAAGAAAATTTATGCTAATTTTATAATCAGTCACCACATTTTATGCTAATCATAGAAAATTTATGCTAATTTTATAATCAGTCACCACATTTTATGCTAATCATAGAAAATTTATGCTAATTTTATAATCAGTCACCACATTTTATGCTAATCATAGAAAATTTATGCTAATTTTATAATCAGTCACCACATTTTATGCTAATCAAAGAAAATTTATGCTAATTTTATAATCAGTCACCACATTTTATGCTAATCAAAGAAAATTTATGCTAATTTTATAATCAGTCACCACATTTTATGCTAATCAAAGAAAATTTATGCTAATTTTATAATCAGTCACCACATTTTATGCCAATCATAGAAAATTTATGCTAATTTTATAATCAGTCACCACATTTTATGCTAATCATAGAAAATTTATGCTAAATCTAAAATTTTAAGTTTTCCTTTTATTTTATACCTTCTAGGAGGCTTATTTGTAAATCTGACATGCAGACGAAAGCCACCAGTAGTCAGCAACTTAATGAGTTAGTAAGCCAGCTAGTCAACAAGTCAGTAACTAAGACAAGCAACATGTCAGCCAAGAAGTCACTTGGCAAGTCAGCTAGTCAGCCAAATTCAAATCAAGTCAAGTTAGTGAAGAAATCCAGTCGTCTGTACATCAAAGCAGCTAATTATTTGTCTGAATTTCAGGAAATATTCAAACCTTTGCGACTTTTAAAGCTTTTTCTTCTCGAACTTGTCTTCTATGATCTAAATCACTTTTGTTTCCGCATAAAACCAGTAAGAAATTTTCGTCGGCATATTGCTGAGGGCAAAATAAACAATATGATTGCAAGACGATTTATTGGAATTCATGAAAATTATGAAACTGAAACCTAGGAAAGAGACGATTGTGTTGTAAAAGTAAGGATTCAAAGCTATTCAACACAGAACTCAAGTAAACTACTAGAAAAATGTCTGTATCTACAAAACTATTTCGCATTCTGATGCATAATTCACAGAAACACAAAAATTTTGTCATGTATTGTGAAAGTAAAACTTCATTTTAAAGGTCCTTAGGAAATCAAAATTGTATTAAGTCGAAGTGATTGAATACAAGATCTTAGTTGTTTACACTGGAGCTAGGCCTATTTACTGCGTGTGATCTATCAAAATTAGCCTGCTCGAATCAAACCAAAGCTTTTGCACATTACAAGGAAGTTCAAACTTTCATGCGTTACACATTATCATTTCATTCTCTATGACCAATAGGGTGGGGTTCTATCATAATGGGGGGTGGGGGTGGGGGGTTAGTGCCCTTAAGGAGGTCCACTGCCCTAAAATCTAAAATCTTCTCTAGGATAGCTATGGACTTGAAAATTGGCAGATAGAGAACTATTAATTCAATGATGTCATTTATAAAGGTAATTATGGTATATGCTAATTGGTTGTCATGGTAACAACTAATTAATAGGAAAATTGTAACTTTTCAAGTGAAAGCAAAAAATTTTTACACAATTCCCAACATACACTTCTTATATATCAAATTGATCCCTGTGATGTGGAGAGTGCAACTATCTATTTTGTTTGGCTGTAAGTAATCACAACTTTATTAAACTTTGAGAACTTCGCACCCAAGCAAAAGTTATGCCACAATTTGACCAGTAAATGGTCCCTCACATGGCACAAAATAGAGATATAGAAAATTCAAGGCTCTTATTGCACTCTTCATTTATTGGGCATCATTATGATATATAGATATTAGGGAATAAATGAACCCTGTAAAATATTTGCATGAACTCAAGAAGCAAGTATTCCAAAAATCACATTGTGTGAGAAATGCAATTAAAGTTTTGCACACAATTCTCAGCACTAAAATCCATGCTTGCTTCAAAATCTCATACTGATTCTTGCTGTTCAATAACAGCTCCATGAATTAGCACTATTTAAGTGTTAAAATGAGGAAATTAAGCAGTACTTGATATTAATTTTTATCATGTATTGAAGGAGCCAGCACTATATGTCTCCCCTTCTTCACAATTTTTCTTGTCATCTTTTTTGAGTTTCTCATATGTTAGTTTCTGTCTCCTGGATTTAGCACAAGCACTGCAGTCCTCTTCAGCTTTCTGTATCCTTTCAAAATCTTTTTTCTTAGCATGGATCTCCATATTTCTACCAGGGTCCATACCCATTACTTTGCAAATGAGAATTTTAAATGATGCGCCCATAGAAAACTGAGCAAGTGCCAGTGTAGCAGCAACCCTCAATGTCCTTAATCCCACATAAATAGATTTGGGACACACTTTCCAAACCAATTGATGCAAGGCTTCATTGGCATTCTGGGTTGCCCTCCTGGAACACCTTTTAAGTAATTTCTCATCAGAGAGCCTCTGGAATATTGGCACTAGCTTTGCTCCAACATCTAATG
>WIPJ01001923.1:729050-743691 GCA_018155075.1 Cassiopea andromeda
GTCATCAACTTAAGCCAAACAACACACTTAAATGAAATTGAAATGAGTAACTGCTTGGCCTCTATGTCAGTAACGAAAGCGAGATGACAAACTATTACGCACGAAATCTAGCCAGCATTATGGCACCATTGTCAAATACGAGAATGTGCATTTAAATCACCGTGAGATTGTTAGCCCTCCCGAATTGTCATTGTCGGTGAAATTCAGCCTATGTTACGTTGACTTCTCCAATTATATATCCATCAAATGGTCTTGTTACAGTTGCTACATATTCATAATCCAAGGCTCGTACAGGTCCTTGAACTCCTTGAAAAGGGCTGGAATTTAAAATGTCTTTTCAAGGGCACTATAAACTCCTTGAAAATGAGAATTATTCCTTGAAAAATGAGTAAAATCCATGAAATTTGTGAATTTTTACTGTTTATTTCGTTAGCAGCAATGAAAATGCAAAAAGTAAGTAAAAGCAATATCCAAGACAAGTTTGGAGAAGATCGTACATGTACATTCGTGAAATGCCAAGAAATGTATGATTTTCGGCATTTCCGGCATTTCCGGCATTTCCGGCTTCCTGCGTATCTCGTTTTTGGTGTTAAAGGCTCCTTGAAACTGTTTATTTTGGTCCATGTATAGTCCTTGACAACAACTTGAATTTGCTTATAAAAATCCTGCACGAGCCCTGTGGTCCTTTGTAGTCAAGAACTGTTATGCATTGGAAATAATTGACGAACAGTCATCATGCTGGTAAAAAAAGACAAAATCTGAAACCCCTTATCCCAGGGCTATTCCATTAGATTTTTACTCGGGCTACATTTCAAAACCGATAACTTAAGCTGGGTTGCACATGTGGATCTACCACCACGGTACCGTAGACTCGTAAGCAGGACAACCGAATTTGATGTGATAGGGGCACTTCGCTCACAAGAATTAAGACACAGAAAATAGCTTGTCATTTACCCTATCTTATTCAATCACGTAAGGAGCAAGGTTAATCAGCCAAAAAAGAAGTCCCCACTGCGGGTGTCTATTATTTATCTGCTAAGTTAATTAAGAAAGACAGCGACAGTGCGCATGCTCTTAAGTAAAAATTCATAATGGGATATTAACATTGAAGTCCTACTACACTGGATTGGGGGAGGGGGGACATGAAAACTGAAATTCAATTGCAGGTCAACTTATTTGCTACAAACTTCTTGAGACTGAAAATGGGGAGCTGGAGGCTTGCTCCCAAAAGACATTTAACGAATACACTTTCCACAACTCTAGGAAATTCCCTTTGCAGGATAGATGTGCTAGGACCTTATTAGTTCAGCATTAAGAAGGCTTCAATTTTTTATTTCTAACTGCGCTGAGAGATGAAAATAGCAAGATGCCAAATGATCAAAATTCAAAGTTCACATGTTTAGTATTCAATTTGCAATCTTTCGGACTCATGAGGAGTTCTCTTCTGCTACTCAAATAAGGCACAAGATCTCGTGCCCTTCTGCCAATGGCATATCATTGACACCTAATCTTAGCTGTGAGAAAGTGAATCCTAAAACTTCACTGTTGCCACTTTGCTGGCTGAATAAGTTACAAAAAGCAGTTCCTATAGCAACTGGTATCATGTTGGAGATTTCTCCCTAATCTAGCTAGTTCGAAAAGGATAATAGCTGAACCGAAGATTTACTCAGAAAAGACGACTTCTTGGTTTTAACGACATCATGCGATCACACTCTACTGTACATGTTAACGACTCTACGATTCTACTAACAATCTCATGCTCTCAAAAAACCTTTAAGTCATTTCACAATACGTTTTAATCTCTAATTCACCCAGTTGGTAACCTGTTTACTTTCAAAATTTGACCAATCAGAATGAAGTTACATGATGTCAAAACATTTTTCTAAATTAAAGGTAGTTAATCAAACAAGTCCTATGGTGATTTCGCTGTAGTGTTGATTTATTATAACACAAAACACACATGATTAAACATACAACTACCTGGGTGCGCGGATACCCCAACATATCAAGGCTAGCAGAATTTTCAATATCAAGATTTCTGTACACCAAATACATGTTGCGTAACGCTTCTAGATTCAAAATTTAGTTAATTCAAATTTGCAATTAATAAAGTTGCAGTGTAGAAAACTTCTTCATACCTGCTTTTACCGGTGGAGAATGGGAAAAACCTAGATTCATGGCTGCTGTAGTCTTTCCGATAGGCTATTTTGAGCTTACATTCTGCACGTCGTGCGGGCCAATTTAATTTTGTGTCCGGGTTGGGTTTGGCCCACAAGCAGTCATGTGAATGGGCCTGCCTTATCACATAAGCGGCACAAAATACTTTAATGTATATACAATTACTTGAAAAGTTTTCAATCCGCTACAAGATTTTCATTCAGTGTTAGCTGTGGTAGTGAACTGCATCGCACAGAACACCTTCCTAGTAACATTTAGCTGCGGCGGTGATTAAGACCTGATTAGTGATATTAACAGTTACTCTAGTATAGTTCTTGAGTTTATACTCTAATTTTGTTCACGAAACTGGCCGATTTAACTAAGGTTCGTTCTAACACTCTTCTCTCACCAGCCTCCATACTTCTTTCATTTAGCCTGTGGAGTTGTTCCACATTGGGTACCGGGCTCACACGGACATAATTTCGTTCTTAATTAAATTTTCAGCTTACCCTTTTCTTGGCAATTACTGAAATTGACCTGACTGCCCTAGGTTAGCCCGGCATACAATATGAGACAAATCGAAGTATTTAGTTGTAAAAGATATTTAAGTGTATCTATATGTATTTATGTAGTAGTGTTTTAATTTTTTTGTCATGAGATGTTCATTTTAATTGCCAAGGAGTTTCCATCATATGCGTGGTATCGTCCTTGTAGTGTAGTTAAGTCAATTCTATATAGTATAGTAAGTACTAAGTAATTGTAATATCATATTAAATATGGGAAAAGGGATGGAAGCTAGTCTAGCTACAAAACTAGGCTTGACAATGATAATATTACACTTACCCGTGCACTAGTTTCAGTTCTTAAACTCTGGGTTACTTCTTAACTGCCTCATATCCTCTGAAATCTGACATTCATTCATATCTCATGGTATCTAACAGTCAAATCCTCTGGTATCTAACATTCATTTGTTTCCTCGACGATTAAATCGAGTAGACGGGTTCCACCGGTTAGTTGCTTCCCACTTCCTTCATATCCATTCCATTGGCTAGGCCTACTCCTTGCTACTAAATAGTTTGGATTCTCCATTCCCTCATATGTCATTCAACACCCCCAAGATTACGACAAAGAAATTATGTTTTCATTTGAACTAACAACAACAAAACTCAATAACCTTAATGTTCGCACAGCCTTCTTCTCAATGCCTTACTACCTTCTTCAAATCCATGAACTGGGAGCTCCTCCTACATTTTAGAGTTCAAGTCATGTTTCCGACAAAGTTATTATTTTGTGCAATAACTGGCAGTCGGCCCACTGAGACAAATATGCTATTTTTCAAAGGTTTGCATGCTTTCTATTTGAGAAACTTTGCCACAATGTTCGCAAAATCTTCAAATTATAAATTCACCTAGTATGGTTGCAAACATGATTAAAACTGATACTCTAATTAACTTTATGGATATTACATATGAAATCCTTTCGGTTGCTACAGAAAAAGTCAATTAATGTACACCTGCTTTCTTGAAACAGGAATTTGAGATGAGTTGATGATTTAGGTTGTTTCTTCTAATTAAAAGTTACGATCCGTTTATTGGAATTTGCTCAATTATGTTCATCCAGTTCTTAAAGACTATCCATCTGTTCAGAAACTAAAGTCCTGCCTCTACAAACAAAGCTATCAGATATGTTCTGCAATGAAAAAGGCATGATTCCATGGCTATTGCACTTGTCTGCTATGATATAGCTACAAGATATACTATGAAACGGTCTTGCAACATATACTCACTCTGCAAGCAACCTCTGTTCACATGAAGGAAATGCACAACGTGTGGTATACGTAACCTTAATTGCTAGATCAAGAGCAGTGGCGTGCCGAAAGACTTTTGAGTGAGGGAGTGTAGCAACAGCAATTTACCGACAGGCTACTAAATGTCCCAGTATTATCGAAAAACGATGATCGATTACCGAAAAGGGATGATCGATTACCGAAAAGGGATGATCGATTACCGAAAAGGGATGATCAGAAAGCAAGCTTTTACTGACAAGCTATAGAATTACTGACGGTTTGGGAAAAGTTGAGGGGTGGATGACACTCCCTACACCCTACTTCGGCACGCCCCTGATCGAGAGCTACTTCAATCATACCGTTTACAAGAGAAAATCATTCTTCCTTACTTTGTTATTACTCTTCTCAGCAATAAATATTGTCCAATCTATTATTTCATAATAGTAGTATTACAAATTTAAAGTGCAAATTGAGCACTCTCTGCAAACTATTCCGTCACTATTTATTCTCAAGACAACTGCAGAATGAACATCCATTTTTATGTCTACTGAAACTCATTCAGCCAACAATTTACTCTGCTGACAAATATCAAGCAATTACACAAAAAAGTAAACATCTCACAATTTGAATACCATATTTTTAGTCCATAATTAAATTCAGTTTTTGTTATCGCAATATTACATTTAGAACCTGTCAATTTCCTATTTAACTTCTTTAGTTTTGCATGTACAACCAGTCCATGCCCGGAGACACGTGCGATCGCACATACGCGTGTCTACATATGTGCAGAAGCTACAGCTCGAGCAAAAGATCACCCTTGCCAACATCACTGTCGCGTGCAATCGCACGTGCCAGATGCGAACTCCCTGTTTATCGTTTTGCGTTGGTCCTCCATGAAGCTACTTTTGTAAAACTCTTACGCTTTGCACTATGATACTTCTAGTACAGAACCTGCACAATACCCAATTTTCGTCATGTTTAGTATCTTGGATACAATGACCTTACATCACACTTGCAACTCAAAATACTTTAGATCTATCGTTCATGGAGAAACTAGCGCACGTGCGATTTGACGCTCCTGCACGGTTTTCTTCAGGACATGGACTGTACAACTAAATCATAGACATAAGATTTGCGTAGCATTGAAGCTAATTAAGAGTCTTGATCATTTGTAAACACTATGAATGCTCAAACGTTTGTCCTTTTAGAAATTATGGTTGATAATCCAAGCAAGACGTATAAAACGATTTCCTCATAAAAACTAGTAAATCAAGAGGTATCCAAAGAGAAGTGACTTATTATCAATTAGGCCTCCTCCAAACTTCTCAGACGAAATTTCATTTGTCCAACCATTGCAAACAAGACTTTAATCTGTCATAAATCAGACTTCGCCCTGCTCGAACCAGGCCATTAAAATACACTTACAAAATGGGCATTTTTCGTTAAAAATCATGCCTTATTTGTATAAATCTTTAATGCCTTTTCTTTGCGTTGGAATGATGTACTGCTCTTCTGTGACCTAAAATCAGTAGAAAAGAAATCAGCTTGCTTCGAATCAAAAAGACTTTGTATCCTCGCGAATTATAGTATCGTAAATTTTGTTATTGGAAATTGCATCATCGTAAATTATATTATCGTGAATTGTATCATTGTAAAATGTATTATCGTAAACTTTTAGCAACACTTTATCTACTAATATGAAAATCCTAAGGAAATAGAATATTAAAAAAGGGGATAAAATACTAGATATGGCGCTACCAACTATATTTTAGTTTTAAGACACTTTACTGTTGTGCTAAAATTACATGATGTACAGCTCATTAATTACATGATAACATCGTTATGTCAATGACAAACTCAAGTTCTAGATTCTACTTGTTTTCTTGAAAGTTGATATTTGGTTTGATTGACAGCTAAATGTCAAAGAACAAAGAAGGTAGTTGAAAAGGCTGTACAAGTTGACCCATTGCGAGTAAGATGCCATATATCTTGACGGGTTTCAGCACCGAAATGAAGAATAATCTCACAAAAGGCATTGCTCCCAATGAAAGAGACGCAAAGAATTACCGTTGTCTTTCTCTCTCCTTTATCTCTTTCTTCTTTTCTTCTGACAAGTCCCCTTTCTTTTCTTCTTTGTCTCTACAAT
Source organism: Cassiopea andromeda (assembly GCA_018155075.1). Lineage (NCBI taxonomy): Eukaryota > Metazoa > Cnidaria > Scyphozoa > Rhizostomeae > Cassiopeidae > Cassiopea > Cassiopea andromeda. The sequence goes on from WIPJ01001923.1 coordinate 735,140, forward strand.
GTGGAATTTGAAATTGAAGATGAGTTTGAAAAACCTAATAAAAACTATCATTAAACGCCTTTAATTCGATAGCAACTAGAATATTGACGAAAAACAAGTCATTCTTCACTATTTGAAATATTAGTCTATAGGTGCATCTCCATCACTTGCAAAGCTATTTATCTACTCTCGAGTAACGAATAATCGCCCCCCCCCGATTGCTAGTATTTTTAAACCTTTCCCAACCCCCGTCTGCTATCATTCCACCTCCTACTTATTAGTTTAGAGGATTTTATGCTAGATATAGAGTTTTTCAGAGATTCATTCCGCCAAAACAACATGATTGGTTATTCTCAGCTATAAAATCCTCTTTAACGTATGAAAGAAAGCTTGAAAGTAGTTCATCAAAATAGACATGGTTTCTATTTCTCCATCCCCCGCATTTATTCCAACCCCCTGATTATTCATTTTGAGGAAATTTTCCAACCCCCACCAATTATTTCCATCCCTCCAATTATTAGGTGGTCTAGAGTATTTAATTTATGCAAAATTCAACGAAGAGGTTTAGAAACTTGATCATTGCTATACCGATCAAGATACATAGGTCTGTCCGCTACTGAAATTATTCAAAATGAACGAATGCAATATGGAGGACAGATGAGATTGGAAATTCTACAAATAGAATAGCCACATCACTAGGAAACCTTTTATGCAGATTAGGAAATGCAGTCAACAAATATAGAGTGCAGAAATTACGATATCTGATCTCTCTCTGAAGAGATCGATCCTATCCATTGTACCAATAGAGTTAAGACTATATCTATAACGGCATCCGAAAATGCAAGATGAAATTTCGAGATATGATAGATAAATTGTCATACCTGTAATATATGAGTGAACCATCGTCGGCAATTGTAAGTGGGTATTCACTCAAATTGCATACATCAGGATTCCAATCCAACTCAGTTCCAATTTCAAGTAAAGATGACTCGTATGGAAAGTAACCCTTACCCTGTGAAAATCAATTAAATGGAAAATAATTTACCAGCAATTAACATTTACTAAATCACAAATAGTAATGAATGAAATGGAAATTCTACATAACCATTTGGAAAATACGTTTCTTTCAAATTCCATTCAGACTTAAAAAGCATGGTCTTCTAAATATATCGGAAGTTTCATCTGGGAATTTGCTGCTGAGCTCAGCATAAAAAACAGTAGCTAGGTCATACCTTCGCAATTTCGATTCTATCTTCTGGCAAGCCACTCAACTCTGCTACCTGAAAACAGATAACAAGAAATTCATGCACATGACAATGCAAGGAGACTTGATCGAGATCGTAAAGTAGGAACAGCATAAATTATTGCAAGAGCACTGGTGATGATGACGATCCAGCGGTACGTCGCTGGGGTAACCTCCCAAATGACCCTCTCGGAGCAAGGTGAGTCTCACTGGTGGCTCAACTGTTGAAAGTCACTCATACCTACCCGGAAAGAACAGGGGAGACTCGCAGCGGCAAGATCAGGCTACAGTATGCTCCCTTCAGTGTGAAAAAAGTCAGAAATGATGATAATCATTATAATCATAGAAATAGAAGGACTAGAATGTGTGGTAAGCCATGTGATGCGTAATGACTACGGGAAATCAAAATGGTACCAACACGTTGGCAAGAAAACCGCAAGAAGCCACAGTTGACAGTGCATCGTAGTAGTCATTCTTGCTTTCTCGAAATGTCTTCACAAATTTCGTGCATTTATCTAGGAGATCGTGTGACACCTTCAAGCTTGAAGTCTTTTATGATGTGACAGTCGCTGAATTTCAAAGAGAAAGTTGCGTTCTCTACAGAAAAACAATTTATTTCGCCAGTAAGTAGGCCTGTTATGGAGCAGGGCATAACCCACCTATGTATAATAAGAGATAGAACTTTCATTGCTTCATTGCTATTTTCAAAATTTGAAATCTTAAGCTGTTTGTCAAAAACGAATCGTCCTGGCCCACGGTTGGTGGAAATATTTCTTGGCCCATAAACGTCACTTAGAAGATCCCTCGAACGTAACCGCATGTGGCCCATACGTTTTCTCACATTATCCAAAGTGAAAAAACTATTACTAGTTGCACTATTTATTGGCTTCTTAGTACATACTGCTTTGGCCAGACACTCAACAAGATCTTCGCCAAGATAACAAATCTCCTGACAGGACTTTATCCTTGCAAATGTAAACACAGTCAACAACTTATGCTTTTCAAACAAAGATTTTCACTAATAACAAGAAATCCAAGATTAAAGAACACTTCTATGCTTAAAAGCAGTGGCTGGAAACAATTTGCATGCTACGCTGTATTCAAAAGAAGGAGAAAAATAACATAGGGTTGTAGTACTCTTCTTCTATTGATAGGAGCGCACCTTTCCTTTATCCTCTTTTCGCAAGTGCATACTTAAGAGGGAGCTGAGCCCCTCCATGAAACACCTACTTAGAAGGTAGTAATGAAATTAAAATGAACATTTGAATCAATGTTTGTATAATAGGCTTACAAGAATTCCAAAATAAATGAACACTCTTCTGCTTAAAAGGTAGTAATGACATTAAAATAAACTTTTGAGTCAATGTTTGTATAATAGGCTTACAAGAATTCCAAAATAAATGAACACTCTTCTGCTTAAAAGGTAGTAATGACATTAAAATAAACTTTTGAGTCAATGTTTATATAACAGGTTTCCAGTCCACAAACAGAAATTTTAAGCCAAGTGGCTTATTGCAATGCATTTCAAAAAATTGCATCCATCTGCATAACAATGAGTTTGTGTGAGCTGCTTCATCTCTAATGAAAATACCTGTCCTTATTCCTTGCCAAATTCTGAATCTCTTGGTAAAAACAACTGAAGAAAATTCTGTCCAGTCTGTATTCAGTATGCCACAACTTCTCAAAAAATTCCAAAGAAACAATTCCAATCAAAATGCCTAATTCAATACCTTCAAAACATGCTGCTTTCCATCCAAAAAATGTACAAATAGATCACAAATATGCCTCCAACATTTCACCGAGAAAAATTAATTAAAGGCAGTCATAAGAAAAGAAACTTCAAAATGGATAAAGCCGTTAAGAACTCATTTTGATGCTTAAAAACTGAAACTATTACCTAAATAAAATGAAAAATCAATGATAAAAAACTCCAATCACATGGCTAATGAACTATTTAAGAATGAGACAGACAATTGCAACAAATTATCCTGCTTCAAGTTATCTCAGAAAAGTAAAACATTTGCCATTTCATTCCATTTCTACAGCCCAAGGGTTCAGAAATTGCTAGAAAGTCCTTAAATTTGCTGCATCCACTGATGATAAGATTATAGTCAGTAAATATTGTATGTGAATCAGGATCCTTAAAACAGATAGCTTAGTTTGTTGATGAAATGTCAACTCAAAAAGAACTCAAATGGGACAAAAGCAGTCCAAAAGTTGTTGGAAATGCTGACTGTAGCACTATTAAGGGTAAGGTGCATGACAGAGTTGTCACCAATATTTTTCCTATCATGGTATTCAGGTTCTATGGACCACGTCTCCATTGCATACATCTTAGCAACTAATTCAAATCAAAACATTTCAAAATAGATGATGTATAAAACTATTAACCTGCTGACTGAGAAATGACCAGCTGTCTACAGTTATTTTCATGAGGCCTCAAAAGAGTATTAGCATGATTGAAAAACATGGGTGTAACTTTAAGAAGCTAGAAACATTCCTCCAGTATCCATGAAAGTAAAATCAAACCTGCCACCCTGCAAGGATTGCTTCAGCTGATAGACTTGATAAACTCTGAGTCGTTCTGTTGCACTAGCAATAAAATTTCTACAACATAATCCTGTAGCAGGGTCTATAAACAACAAGGCAGCAAGTGAGATCATCCTTTTGATGACAGATATATTTGACATATTAGAGTCAAGGAGCAATTTTGAGAAATACACAAAGGGGCCTTTTGACTTAAAAAATTCAATGATATTGAAGAGTATTTGATGGGTACAATTACAACTCCTAAATTCTTGAAAGATACTGCAGGCACCCCTTACCGTCAAAAGTCCAAAGAAAGTTTATTTTGAGTCTACCAGGTCACTAAGCACTAGAATTGATAGCCTAGGTCATGGCACAAAGAACTCTGGAGTTTCTTACAATTAACCCTTCCTTTACGTTCCACAACTTCTTTTACACGAGGCAAATACCAAAGCAGAAGGAATAAGCAAAATACCATAAAGTTTAAATATTGGTAGAGGTTTTGCCTCTAGAGCACGTCAAAACTAATGCCAGGTCAGGTGATACGATAAACTTCGACCTACAATGCTATACTCTGAAGTCGATACTAGTAACTAAATCAACTAAAAATGGTAGAAAATAAACTAATTTCAAATACTTATGGCACTACTTACCTAAATATGAATTTTCTCGATATTTTGTTGCTTCTCTATAATCCAGTAGCAAAAAGAGGAGCGATGTAAGGCTTTTCGCTATGAGTCCTTTGTTTACACACGTCTTTTGCCAACGTGTTGGTACCATCTTTGCTCTGAATGTGTATTACGCACAAAACAAAAGCGAAACAATAGACCGCTCATTCTAGTCCTCCTATTGCTATGGTTCTAATGATGCGGAAAGTGGTGAGGGTTGCCGAAAGTTTAAGAACTCGTGGCGGTGAGCAAGTAGAGAAAATAATGTCTTTGAAAGCATATAAAGGATATTAGAGCTTAGAGAAGAGGCAGGTTTTGTGAAAAAAAGGAAAAATTCGAACATAAGGGAAGGGAGTATTCAAGCAATCCTGATATTCAGGTATTCAGAATTCCAAAACACGATCACTCTATTCATATTGACCTCAACAACGACTGCATCCAATTTCATGCTATTTCTTTGGTAATGTATGAATCGTCATTGTAAATAAATAGCTACAAAGACTTCTATGCGTGTTACATAAAGTACAGCAACCATCAGGGGATACAAGTTCGGACAATAAACTGTGGCGTAAATAATTTCAGAGAACTTTCGATTATTTCAGACAAATGCTTCTAGTCTCCTTTGAATTAGGAAGCCAAAGCCATGACAGGATATTAATCCCCGCATTTAGATTATTGTGGATGAACTCTTACGACATTTATACAAAATTCTGACTATTGAAAATCTGAATCAGCTGAAAAGCAAGATTATACCATCACAAGTAAGACTATGCTATAATAAAGCTACGCTACAAACAAATGGTCACGCCAAGAAGAAGAAAGTGACAGCGACATTTGACTGCTTATGAGAGCCATGATGTTAAGAATTTGGGCTGATATTAATAGCTGAGAAGAACGAATGCCTTCAAAAACGTTTGCATACCAACTAATGAGACTTCATGTTTCGTAAGTTCAAAGATAAAGTCATTCACAATTCAAAGATAGATCTTTCATCTCAGTTGTCATTTAGCATTACACATGCGCAATCTATGCAAAAGATTCCGGCATCGTAAATTTCCAGGTAAAGTGAAGGTTCGTTACAATAAATATCGTCCGAAAATTTTCATGCAGTCCATGCCAGGAAGAAATTGGTGCACGAGCGTCAATTCGCACGTACACCCTCATTTGCACGAGTGATTGCTCTTACTTATTTGGATTTGCACGTGCGATCCAAGATTTGTGAATCCGAAAAAAAGAGTTTCTTGTTGCTGAAGCATGTCAAATATTTCATTTAGGATAAAAACAGGATATGACAGAGTTAAGAAAGCAAAAAGTGACAGTCACTAGTATTGCAGTTGTGACAACATAGTTCCTATTTGGTATGTACAATTGTATGGTTAATAATGATGTTGGCAAGGGCAATTTCTCGCTCGTGCACTTGTCTCAGGGCATGGACTGGTCATGCCGAAAATCTTTGCAAATGATGCATGTGTTAAGTTTGTTTTAATGCAGGTTGACTGTAATTTGTTCAGTTTTGTTTTGATAATATAGATAGTAATAAGTAGTTTTTGTTATGAAACAGGTTGATGTCAGAGGGAGGGGAGAGGTTCAACAATTCACCTTTTACCCAACATCCTTTGCGAACGGCCCCATAGCTGATTGCTATTCAGAACTAGGGTAGTTTTCGATGACCTCTGAGGTGTAAAGTCGATGAACTGTTGCAAAAACTACAAGCAGATCTTGTCAGCATATAGCAGGCTCAATGACACACACTACAAGGCTCAATGACACACACTACAGTTCTACAAAATAAATATAGGGGGGAACATAATTCAATGGGTCTAGCCAACTTGATCACCTCCATTAAACAAGTTGCTGTTGGTTCCCTAACCTGCACGGTAGCCCATGCCACATCTGGAGTTTAATGGGGGCAGTAGGAGTTGGATATGACAATAAAGCAATGATGATATTTATGATGATGGTAATCTCCTCAATGAAACTTTAATAACGGATATTACCTTGGATATGAAAGCTTTAACAGTTCGATCTTCAAGCATAACCTCTTCAAACGAGTCAATTTGGTATTTTGATGGTCTCCATCGTCTAGTATACACCATAAGAGTGCCTGTAGATGTTTTCTGGTGGGCTTCTGAATAAAGAAATTTCACTATAAACACCAATCTACACCAAATGAATTGCTAATAACTAAATAAATTCTGAAATTGAAAGCTTGTACCAAATATGTACAAAGTCGAATTCCCTGCGTTAGATATGAAATATTTACCTATACGCTATTTGTCACACTAGCAAAGGAATAAGATCGACTGATCGTATGTTTATCCAAATCAAATATTGACCATTGAATAATCGACATGTCTCATTAAAGACAGGAATGGTAAGAAAACCATTGCAGTTCACCTTCTATGCTGACATTGTGAAATTGGGATGAGTATAATTTGTGAAATCAAATGAAAACTATAACTCTATCTATATAATCAAATTACCTTCAACAATTTCAACAAAAAATTCTGCACTGGTACCCAATCTAATATCTTTTTCAAACACACTACTATCCATGTAGATCGTGCTAGGATTTTTCCACGATTTCTTTCGAATTCTAATTCTAAAAATGAAAAGCATACAAACGCCAACATAAAATCCTGTAATTCAAATGGAATGTATGCAACAAACTGAAAGAAAACCATCACTTATCTGACTGGATAAAATGAAATAAAATAACTGGAGTACCTCTATTGCAGAAGATTCTAAACCTTGCTTAAAATTCATGCCATAAGTATTACCTTTCTTCTGTTGTATCAATGTCAAGCGTTCCTTTTAATTCTTTAACTATGTCAGCTTTTATATCCCAAATCCTTACGTCTTCAGATACTACAGCTTCCATCAAGAATTTCGTATGCTGTTGAAATGTAAATTGCTGAGCTTAAAATTTTATGAATGACTTTTCGAAAATATCTAGATTCAAGCATGCTAACACGGAATCAAGTGATCGGCACTTTGGTGTGACTCACTTAAGGCATCATAGAATATGAAGTAAGGATTCTTACCAAAATTCAAACATCCCAAAAATTCTCAACTCATTAAATATTAGACTTGATTACTCCATTTTTGCTATTCATTGTAATATACAGAGTTCAATTCCTCGTAGAGTTCACTTAGCTCCCTGCGGAAGGGTCCAATCATACCAAACTCCAGTGGATCCTATGTGCTTTTACAAAACCATTTACCCTATCTCACTTGCTGTAACACATTGCAAAATAACTGCTATATTGCAATAAGCCTTCATGGTGATATTGAGCACAATTAACATGCTGATCATGTGATTAAAAGTAGCGTGAATGATTGAAAAAAGCTCATAATGGGCAGAAGCAATTTAACAATGCAATCATCAAAAGGAACACTAATGTTAGCAAATGCACTGGTGAAATAAATTTGATTACAAGAAAAATTAAGAATAATGAGAAATGTAAAATCACAGTGTAAAAATACCTCATCGTCATTTGGCCGAAGAAGATAAAGCTTGATTCGGCTTTCACCAAATTTAAGAGCCCGGCCAATTTTGATTATAAGTTTTGTATCATCACAATAGGCTATCAATTGGTCACTCAACTTGATAACCTCCATTTCCTGGTTATTTGAATATACACGGTAGACCTATAAAATAAAACTGCCTTTATGACCATGAACCCTCAAATCAGTATCAACTGGCGAAAGCAAATAATGAATAAAATCTAAAAGTAACCTTGCAACTCAACAGCGCATGATCCCGTAGGCATGAAACTACACAAAATTCTTGCCTAAATGAAAAAGCTGAGAAGAAAGAAGCGTGGAAAAGTCTACTCAAACTCAGCCAGCATATGCCAATCATAATGAAGCTAACTGGAACAACTCAATTATTCATGAACACTCACACGAAAATTATCAGCATCCACGTCAATTTCAATAGATACCATTTGCTTGAAATCTGCTAATGTTTTTCTTTTATCGATTTTCAAAACTATTTCTAAAATGAGTCACAATGTACAACCATAAACACAATTGTAAGCAACAGCAACAAATTTGAAAGTAAACAATTCTATTCCTGAATTCTATACAATAACTTAATAATTTTATAGTAGGATTATAGCTTTTGAATATAT
>WIPJ01001924.1:6244-17844 GCA_018155075.1 Cassiopea andromeda
TATATACCAGGGCCGTAACCACGATTTTCATTTTGGGGGGGCAGGGCCTTAACCACGATTTTCATTTTTTGGGGGGGCTTAGAAGTCACTATCGGAGGAGGCCTCACCATGGTGGAGGCGGAGGAGCTGAGAAAATTTTACGATTTTCAAACGTCTAAACACGCTATAACGGGTCACACTTTAGGATAGTATTCTAATTGAAAAAAAATTTATTTTAACAAGAAATTATTGGGGGGGCTCCAGCCCCCCTTGCCCCCCCGGTGGTTACGGCACTGTATACATATATAATACAACTGCTCATTCATCAAGCCAAGATCTCGATACCAAAACAACTAAACGAACATTTACACACAAAGGAGCAAGAAATTAATGTGATCTAGTTACTTTTTTTGAAATTTAATATTAAGTTCACTTTTTATACATACACATGTAAGCGCCACTATATTCAGGTAGCTTACAAATGGCTAATTGTGGTTTACAAAGCACAAAAAAGAAGAAGTAAAAAGAAAAGATAATGATAACAAAAAATTTCTAATAACTAAAAATATTTCTATTTATAAATTGAATCTTTATACAGGTGTATCTATCAGTGTAATAATGTACAGTTATCAATATAGTCCTGTATTTTTGTAGCTTAGCAACATTGCTTCCAGCTAGGCACACTCGCCTGTCCATAAAGCTTCCTTTTCAAAATATGAGACTTATTGCATGTTTTTCATTGCTGACGTGAAAGATCAACAAAATGTTGGTTGCGGTAGCTTTTAAAACCAACAAATAACATTTAAATTATTTAAGCTCGTAAAATTCGTGTTGTACTGGCATGTTTAAGGGATCGAAATAATCGCAAGAAATCGGTAAAAAATTGTTCTCCTTCCAAACAAGCCTACTTTTATATCGAAGAAACACTAACTAGAAATACTAATAGACATAAATTATGGAATATAGTAAATTCAAGCTATTTTCGCTTATAAATTCATGCTGTCCTCCAGAAGACAAAAAAGATGCCAGTTCGATTAGAAAGCAATAAAATGCTATACAGATGTTGTCTTACTTGTATAAAATAAAATTAACCTTTTTCAAGAGCAACAGAAAGTGAAAAGTAGTTACTTTAATTTCATAACTTCATAATAATTAAAATGAAAAATAAATAAAAAATATAGAATAAAGAAAAAGTAGACGGTAAATCGAGAGAAAAAATGTCTTCCTAGACTTAACTCAATATGATTTTGCAAATATATAGGACGCTTTAAATGACCACAAAAATTTTCACTGCACAAACTACAAAATCAGGGTTATATGAATTTATAATAAGCTTTCGTATTAATATTAACAACATGTATAAATTAACATTAATTAACATTAAATTAACGTAATATTAACAATCATGTATAAATTGTAATATTATGGCAATGAGCTCTTTGAAATAGAAGCAACATCAAGTTAGGACTGATTTGCATACAGAAAAATAAATACAGAAAAAAGAAAGAAAGCAAGTGAGAGAAGCATGAGAAGGGAAGTGTCCTCTTAACACGTCGGGAGACATACCAAACTATTTTATACTTTGATAAAAAATGATATTCTGCCATTACAAAAGAAACTAAAAAAGTTGACATATAGAAACTTCCTTCATCCATCATTTGTTTCATGAAAATCAGTACACTTATCACAGCTTCAGTACAACAAAATCTCTCCCAAAAAGCAGATTTTGTAATAAAAGTGTTCAGACATTAGACTAAACATTTACCATCACAAGAAACTTAGTTCCATGGAATATGTAAATAAGTGAAGGATATGATCCATTTTATCTTTGATAAATAGCAATTTGCGAAAGAAGCGGCAGTCCGAACTGCTATTAAAACAAATGGAGCAAAAATAATTCGTGCTTTGTAGAGTAGATAAAGTTTATGGACATTTTAAGGAGTTATTAAGGAACAAAAGATAATTTGTAAGGAGAAGTTTTTGTGCGTTTCCTCTACAAAAAGCGAATCATTTCCTAAATAAATTTGCCACTGCAAATGCTCCCACCCCAAGGATTTACTGGAGATAAGGAGTTTCTAAGCAGCTTTCTTCTAAAATGCAAGGAGTTTTTAAACGCCCTTAAAAACGTAAGCGAAATCTAAGGAGTATTTAAGAAGTTTAAGGAGTAGCACGAATCCTGTAATTGCTGATGATCCACTTTTGCTTCTGATCTACTGAAATGAATTAATATGTCTCTTTTTCATCCACAAATATTACAATCCTACAAACCGCTACGTCTTCTTTACATTGGCATCACCTAAATTCGCTTCACCTAATTAGGTCTATCTAAATTCACAAACCTTTCTTGTCCGACTGTATCCCAAATATTAAGTGTAACGCTCTGATTTTCTACCGTCACCGTTTTCTTTACGAAATCTGGACCTGGAAAGAAGATAAATAGGATGACGTTTCAACAACCAATCAGAGAATTGAAAATTAATTGCGTGGGATGGTAAACAAATCAAGAGGGAATACTTAAGCTCCATCCGATTATACCTCAGAGCTTCTTGCTAATCCAGACCATCAAATCTTTTCATAAGAATGGTGGTTTAAACCACTATATGACCATTAAGTAAACTATCTATTAGCCAACGAAGATTACACACTCATAACGTTACACATCTTTTATAAGAAACCTAGCTCAAGTATTAAAAGTTTCTTAATTTAGCGAACTACATTGCTGTGAAAGCGTACGCAGAACGTGAATGTAGCAAACTATATGCCCTACAACAAACAAAATGCGTCAGTATGAGTAAAATTCTAAAGAAATGTCATAATCACATTGTTTTGGTACAACTTTACGTTGAACCACGTAACGATTTCAATGTGCTATTTGTCTACAGTTTCTTAGCTCTTTCATCGTAGTTTTAAAAGCTTCTTAAATCTTAGGCTGTTTAGTACTAGGTTACTTCTAAAGTGGCTTGTTATAAAAAAACTTGTATCATATCTGTTTAAGATCATAAGTCATAAGTCATAGGTCATAGCTCACACCACATTCCTTATCGTATCACATAGGCCTATATCACACTTAACAATACAAGGAGAAAGACATTTCAATGCAACGTGAATATCATATTATGCCAAATTCTCTATCAAATTTCACATCATGTGAAATGCCATAATGGCTCTAAATTTGCAATCACAACAAACATTCTACTAAAACTACACAATGCTAGTATTATAAACTAACATACTTGTTGTACTTTCTCGCTGGGAGCTGAAAGTTCCCCTTGAAATCTTGCGTATAAGACTAGTTTTACCAACAGCGGCATCACCAACGAATATAACTTTGTATTCTTGGCCAGTGTGGTGTACTACTGTTGCTGGAACCGCTTGTTGAATCTGCATGTAACATTATAATAAAAAGCTACATTACAATAAAAAACATGATTCATACACGTATCCTACTTGAAAGGGCGAGGTGGCATAGCGGTCAGAGCGCATATTTCCTATGCGGAAGGTCTACAGTTCGAGTCCGACTCAAGGCCTTGACTTAATGCTCGCTCACCGTTCACCCAGCAGCGAATGGGTACCTGGTGGCAACACTGGGGTGATAAAAGGAACTGGCCACCCTACCTCACATACCGATGGCTCAGGATAAGTGTCCTCTGTAACATATACTCCCCAAAACACATTACAAGATGAAAATTCACTGCAGAACTCTGCAACATACTGGAATGAATTGGCACCGGATACAAAATAGTACTTTACTATGAAGAGCACTGCAATGAAATTGCAAATAAAATCTACATACAGTACACTCCAAGAAAATCAAAATTACTTTTTTCATCTATACTGGATAGGATTTAATATCTAAAGTTGATCATACTTTGAAGAAAATTTCCCACTGATAAAAACTGCCCTTGCAATTGCAAGAAAAATTAACTAAGCAAAAATCTCTGTGTACGTACTGTTTTGGATGCTGATTCTTCAGTTTTTTTATTTAAATTACTTCCTTTCAATGGCGTACTTGCATCCTTTGGAGGACTTTTGACTGCTCTTGATCTAGTTGGTACTACATCAGGGACAGGCAATTTGGTAATATTTGTTACTGTTATTTCTGTAACTGGTTCATCGTAGGATGGCTCCGAAACAAGCGAGTTTCTTTTACTTTGTGAAATCGGCATTATTCCATTTGGAAAACGTAAAGTTCGAGAATCTCTCTTTTCATATAAATCTGGACTACGTTCACGTCGAGGAGATACCTGACCATCTCTCCATAAAGCGCCAGTATTATCAACTCGATCTTGCAAATTTTTATGTACATTTCTAAAATAAGCAAAAAACTTAATATAGGGGATATAGAGGATTAATACAGGGGATTGAGTTTAAGTTTATTAATTCATGCTAGCAAATCAATTGAGGGCGAAGACTAGAAAGTTTAAAATTACGAAATTTTGTAAACACACTCAGGACAAGAATATTTCCAAAATTTCTATTCAATACTATATTCTCTCTCTGCCCTCTGAATCTAAAAAAGAAGATGACGGCACGCAAGCGCCGACCACAGCCAGCCGACGGTCGGCAAAATTCCGAGATACAATCACTTTCATCCACAACTCGAGCAATATCCCATACTGAGCCCGTGTGTGAACATTCCTTTCTGCCAGTAATTCCACTTGAGTGGTATCTATCGCTTTCGGCGCTTCTGTATCATTGTGTATGCCAGCGTTCATATGAAACGAGACCGGCACAAAGTTGCCCAGGTAGGAGTGAGTTTGGTCAGCATTTAGCTCGGCATTGCCAAATACCACCTGAATTAAGATGGCTGCTCTCTTGCAAGCACCAATTAACTTCTCAAAAACATAATTTGAGTCTAGTTAAATGCCAACGAGGGAGTGAGTTTGGTTAGCATTTAGGTCGGCACTGAATTCAGAGGGCTGCTCTCTACCAAGCACCAATTACCTTCTAAAAACATAACTATGAGTCTAATTAAACAAAATTTGCTCCCCAAGAGTAGCATCAAGCCATCTTACTTAAGATCTTCAAGTTCTTGCGTCAGGTTACTGATATTCATTTCACAATACTCTTTTTCTTCCAAGGTATCTTGATACATTCTATAACACCTAAAAGAAGACAAGAAAGATTGCACCAGTTAAGTTACACTGTTTAGGTTACACCATTTGAGTTACAGTGAATAAATTACATTGTTTAAGTTACATCGTTTAAGATAGACCATTTACGTTACACTGTTCAACTAGCACTATCTAAGCTACAACATGTAAGTTACACCATTAAAATCACACTGTTTAAGTTACATCGTTTAAGATAGACCATTTACGTTACACTGTTCAACTAGCACTATCTAAGCTACAACATGTAAGTTACACCATTAAAATCACACTGTTTAAGTTACATCGTTTAAGATAGACCATTTACGTTACACTGTTCAACTAGCACTATCTAAGCTACAACATGTAAGTTACACCATTAAAATCACACTGTGAAAGTTACTCCGGTTAAGTTAAACTATTTAAATTAGGGGCCGTTCAATAATTACGTCACGCTAGGGAGGTAGGTGGTTCTTCAGGTGTTTCGTGACGCAGCGTGACGGTAAATGAGGGGTGTGGGTAGTACTTATTTCAAGTCCGTGGCGTCACGGTATAAACAAATTTGAAATAAAGTTTTATTTGGATTTGTCAATAAAGACGTTGGTTTCCGTTTGATTGATCAACTTTTATCTAAACCGAAGAAATGATTGACTTGATATTTACATTTTGTTAATTTGTTATATATTCAAAAGAAAACTTGCATTACTCTAATTTTTCATGTGCTGCATATGTACTGGAAGTTTGCTAAGAGGAGGGTTGTCTCCGCCTAGAGTGATGTCACGCAAGGGGATCTCACATGAACCCGTGACGGAGCGTGACTAGGGGAGATGGGTGGTTCTAAAAACACAAATTTAGCGTGACGTACTTATTGAACAGTCCCTTACTCCGGTTAAGTTACACCATGTGTTTTACACTATCCAAATTACGCCTTTTAAATTACATTGTTTAAGTTACACCATCTAAGTAACACTGCCTAAATTACCATTATTAAAGCTGAACACGTGTGTAATAGTGTAGGCTGTTCGATAATGATAGTCCAGAATGAAGTGAAACTTCAACCGAGCGAAAAAAGGTTTATCAAATTCACAAACCTTCGGTAATCCTCATGATATGTATCTGTTACTCTTGACTGCTTGATCAGTTGTTCATGCATCTCGTTAGCGTTTTGTGCATATTTTGCAAGTTTTTCGCGTAACGACAAATTCTCCTAGTAAATAAAATTCAGTCAAACGCAATTACACAAAAAAATGAAGAGCTATACCTGAATATGGGGAAGAAAGAGCAACTGTGCGAGAAAATAAAAGTGGGCAAAAGATGTATAAAACCATGGCATTGGCATATAGAAGTGCAAACAAAGTTCTTACTCTGTTGTCTCTAATACCAGGGGGGAGGTGATAGAAGGGAGGAGGCAATAGAAGGAGGTGTTCATAGAAGCCAATTTTTAATACAAGGGGGTGCTCATATCGGCTAATTTTCAATAAAAAGAGGGTGGCAATAG
This sequence comes from Cassiopea andromeda, assembly GCA_018155075.1. Taxonomy (NCBI): domain Eukaryota; kingdom Metazoa; phylum Cnidaria; class Scyphozoa; order Rhizostomeae; family Cassiopeidae; genus Cassiopea; species Cassiopea andromeda. The sequence goes on from WIPJ01001924.1 coordinate 12,812, forward strand.
AAAGGGGTATGCATGTCGGCACCTTTTCAATAGAAAAGGAGTGTTAAGAGAGGGTGGTTCATGCTGGTAAATTGTCTTATTAAAAGGTATATTAATTTTCTGCGTGTTCTGATCATGCTCGATTTGTAACATTTAATATAAGGGGGTGTTAATAAGCAACGGGGTGGGAAGGAAAATTCTCCCGAAATTAATAGACGGGGGGCCGTCTATTAGAGACACTATAGTAAAGTTCTGGAAAGCTACTTCCAAGGAATGAGAGCTAATATCGCATGACTCTATCTCCTATAAAACATACAACTGAAAGTAATTAAGGATAATGTTACTAACACTACCTGCATCAATTGATCATTTTCAGAGCGTAATTGCACTTCCTCGGTACGTAAATCACTGATCTCTTTCTCCAGCTATAAACAAAATTAAAAAGCAAGAATTTTTACGACAGCTATTGCTCCATAATGTCATGTGAACATTGCGACAAATCCTGGTGAATATAGAATTGCCTCTAGTGCAAATATCAGATTTCTATCAAATAAACTTTCATTTTCAAATCAATTGATGAAAATTTCAAAAATTCTCTACAGCACTAAAGCATTTGTCGTGACAAAGTACAATATCATAAACGCACTGTTAGCAAAATGTCTACATTTTAGACATATCCCACAAAAATTTACCGCAATCACCTACGAATTTCCAAAAAAGGATAAAAGAGAATTTTCAGTTATTGCATGTCAAAGAGCCAAATCGTGTGGCAACGCACGCTGTATTGAATGCATTTCTACCAACGTGAATTGTGTTGAGTCAGATGTACAAAACACTTAAATTACAATTTACAATAAAGATCTGCTTAGGCCACCAAACCTTTTCTTTGCTATTTCGTAGTAACTGGTACTCTTCGTGCTTCTTCTTAAGCTTTGACTCAACCTGAAGGACATGAGTATATCATTCAATTTTATCTATGAGAACACTCTTACAATGTAGGACGAGAACAACGAAAAATAAAACCAAGATTCCTAAATTTCTTTTCAAAATTCCAATATTAAATGAACAATTCCATTACAGCAGATGATAACAGGGTTGCCACTGGAATTTCAAGACGAAATTCCCTGATTTTCCCCGATATTTTTCGTGAAATGCTACAAGCACAATCGAAATAGACTATATATCAGCTTTGATACAGTACATCACGTTTTGTTTTTTATAAGAAAAAAGTTTATAAGAAAATGAGGCTCAAATCGTCAAAATCTTCAGAAAATCGTAAGAAAATCACGAGGTTCAATTTCCAAAATTAAGTGCTTTTATAGGCCAAAAATCGGTATTTCATCGTTATTGCATTCAAAATGTTAAAGATGGAATTCAAATTCAAGTATACAATATTATTAACGAAAGTGTAAACCACTCTAGCCAGTCTATTTCAGTAGAAGTTAAGAAAAATTTAAGAAAATCTCAGGCTCAATTTCGTGAAAAGTTAAGAAAATTGAGGCTCAGGCAAAATAATGATTTTCTTATAAAAAAACGTGTATTCATTTTTCGATGAATTGCCTTGATTCTCTTATCATTTGTCACTTTTGTAATGTCGTAAATACACCCGTGTTTAGTACGTCATTTGAAATGCGTAACTGTGGTAAAATCACGTGGTTCATTGACTGTAGAGACTCGACTCGAATTGATGCTTGTTATGAGGAGAAGTGAGGGTAGGAACAAGGGATATGAGACTAGTTGCTATGCTTAATATGATGTTTTGTTTATTTAAATATAATTCATAAAGGACGCGATCTTGTTTCTTTGCCTTAACTACAACAGACACACTCAACCGGATATGTGACTGAGTATAGAGAAAGTCACCACTCTAAAACGAAACAATAGTAACTCTAAAACTTCTCTGATTTTCCCTGATTTTTCAAAATATCTTTCTTTTTCCCTTTATTTCCCTGATTGAAAATAAAATCCCACATTTTCCATGAATCGCTTTATTTCCTTGATTTGGTGGCAACCCTGTGGTAGAAAATTCCAATAGAATGACATGTGCAGACGTTTCAGCCCAATTCTGGGATCCATCGTCAGTGCAAAAGGGATAGAGGGACTTATATATAAAATACGACGTATATATATATATATATATATATATATATATATATATATATATATATATATATATATATATGTACATGACTTACATACAAAAATAAGAGTTATATATAAAAATAAAACTTATATACAAAAACTAGAGATAAACAAAGTCTATATGGGGAACGAACTGAGGGGAAATATATAGAAACAAGCAAGGGGTAAATCAATAGAGAATATGTAAACCACACAGTGATATAAGGGTAAAATCGAGGGAATCCATAGAGCAAATTCAAGAGAACAAGTTCAAAAAAGAATAAGTTGGATGGAGGACGTTTGGGAATTTAAGGTGGAATGATCTCGTAATAATTAAGCTCTCGTGAATCAAAACATCTGATCTTTTACTAGTGCTAGTTATACTATTATATCCATAAGACTAAAAACAATACTAAGAACATGGGTGTCGTGGACGGTGGGGGCAAGGAGGCCATGGCCTCCCAATTTGTTCGAAATCGTCAGAGTTTTGGAAATTTTAATGCTTCGTCGGAAAATTTTCGGACTTTTGTTGTTAGTGAAGACAAAGGTTTCGAATTTTATCGGAAAATTATTGAACGTGCCCCCCCTACTCCACAGGTGCCCACGACGCCCCTGACTAAGAAGCTGAATGGGATATTTAAAATACCTTGGATTTGCTACGTGAATATTCTGATAGATCTGCATCCTTTATTCCAAGGATTCGATTGAATTCCATGCGAAGATGCTCTTCTCGGTCAGCTTGCTGAAAAATACAAAGGTGCACAATTTCAATTTAAACATAACAAACGAAAAACACATAGGCATCTATAGTGCTATTGCAAGAATCAAATCTTAGGGAAAAGGCTTGTTATTTTAAAGAATGATCGATCTGCAAGTCATTCAAGATGCTTCAACAATCCAACATAGAAGACATTCTCCAAACAACTTTTGTTGTGGCTGTTGACTTAAATTGTAACGTATACAGCTTAAAGGCGGGCCATACGTTTTTTTGTGCTTGCTCCTTTTCGCGGGACAGGAGTTGCTCCGTGTCTTGATATGCACATTCCACTTTATTTTCAAGTTGCTCAACTTTACTGCAAAAAAAGCGAAATAGCTAACAAAATAGAACCATGTCCTAAATGAATTGAAAACGTATTTACTGCAAATTCACATTTGATGAGTTTCTGCATGGCTTAATTCACGTTGTACAAAAAGGGGCTGGCACTACGGATATTTCTGGCACAAACGTCGTTAAAAGCTCCAAACAATTAAGTATGCACTAAGTAAACAACCCTCTAAATAACTACGGATAAATTGTTGTTTTAGGGTGGAACAAATACCTCTGCAATGACTGTTTGACTTCATTACACTTGGAATATGCACGATTCACCTCTGCAATAACGCTCTTTAAGAAATCCTCGAATGGCTGAAGGAGATCGGTATGATGTAGAGATAGTTGCTGCCAAAGATTGCGTACAGTAGCATTCCTGGAATTGATATTGAATTGAATTTAAACAAACAACGCAAAAGCAGCTAATATCATTGCAGCTAATACTTATGTAGTTTAAGCAACTGCAGGAAAGTACATGTGAACTTTATCAATTGATATTGAATTGAATTGAATTTAAACAAACAACACAAACGCAGCTAGTATCATTGCAGCTAATATTTTTGTAGCATTCCTGGAATTGATATTGAATTGAATTTAAACAAACAACGCAAAAGCCGCTAATATCATTGCAGTTAATATTTTTGTAGTTTAAGCAACTGCAAGAAAGTACATGTGAACTTTATCAATTGATATTGAATTGAATTGAATTTAAACAAAACGCAAAAGCAGCTAGTATCATTGCAGCCATAGAGTTAATAGAACTAGAGCGCTGACTGACTAATCTCATTGTATACAAAACAGGGGCCCAGCATGCAAATCCATAATGGCGCCCTAGTAAGGCAGAAAGTTAGTGTACACTAGACGTAAAAAGGAAATAAATCATGTTTCCGCTGCTTATTTCACGGAAATCATAATACATTATGGCTTTGGAGAGAGACTAAGAGTTTTCCATGCTTTTTTGGAGACACTTTTGCGTTTATCAGCCGTGGACTCAACCGTGTGGTAGCTCAAATATCGAACATTGTTGCTGCGTTGCTGTGGATACCCTACTAAGTTTCCTCAAATGCTGAAGGTATTTACGATCTATACTTAAAACAAACAGTAATGAAGGTTAAAGAGTATGGCTAAGATTCATTTAGTAGCAAATACATTTCAAATTAAAGAGCTTTTCAAAGAAGTAGCTACCTATGCCGTCTCAGGAATGAGTTTAAGGCCTGCAAGAGCTTAAAGTGTCTGTTTTATTTATCGGTCTATGTGCGATAGAAATAATAAAAAACGTAAAGGCATCTTCTGTCAATATTGCATATTATACAATACAATATCTGTCTCTTAGAAGGTGTACTTTATCTTATAACGTGGTCAGTGTAAATTCTGCCGAGCCTGTGAGAAATGATTGTTAATACAATTCTGCAACACACTCTATCAATACTGTTACATGGCCATCTCATAGACTTGAAACAAGAATATGGCTTTCAATGGAGCGTTGTGGCAGTAAAAGAATGAAGATTCTTTGTTTCAAAGAGAGCTTTCACTAGAATTGGAATAGTAGTATAGAAGCTTAAATGATGTGATGTTTATCAACTGGTTGATAGAGTGATGCAACAGATTATGAATATTTAGGCTTCTTTTTATGAATGTGAGATCAAGCCATTTGTGCACAATAGATCATCACTCTTCAAGATGGCATTTGAATCCAAAATAGCCTTCAAGTTATCATTAACACAAAATGAAGAATTCTGAGGAGAATGGATATTCTCCATAATTCAGTTTGCATTGTTTTAGTACCACTATGCTCTTATTCTGGGACAATGCTCTAAAAATGCACTTAAGCTGCCAAGGATTG
>WIPJ01001924.1:25204-49382 GCA_018155075.1 Cassiopea andromeda
TCTACAAAGATTTGAGGAGAGTATTCTCTCTTGTTGCAATTCTTGGGTTTCTGACAGGTGGGCCTAAGTAAATACAGAAACTCTGTATTCTGTTTCCATGTTCATTCATTATCCTAACTATACACATAGACTCTCAAATGTAAGCTCTGGGCCTATATTCTGGGGGAGAGATATATTGGGAAGGATATTTTGGTATTTACAGGGGGCTTAGTATATTCGGGATTTTACGGTATGTGAATATCACATGCCAAAATGACTGAAAACACGTTTTGGGAACCAGTTAGTCAATGGTAACAAAAAGCTGTACGTTCAGCTGTATTTTCATGCGGCATGTGATGTATCTAATTTTTAATACATAAAGAAGACTGTCAGATTATTTTGTATTTATCTTAAACTATGTTTATTCTTTACTAACAGTTGTGACCATTTAAGTCTACACCTTCATTTGTGATAAACGTCAGACTTCGAAGACAAGACCCGAAAACTCGTATTAAAATCCTAGAAGATCCACATCAACCAGCCTTTCCTTATATATATTCCATAATTCAATTGCATAAAATCAAATTTTCCAAAGTTCAGACTGCTATAGTATAGGATACATTCATTCCATAAATATATCCTATACTAAAAATGCATTCCTTCTCATAGTCATAATTACTTTACCCTTATCTTGTTGCTTGGCAATCTTATCTTGTTTCTGTCGCCAAAGGGTTTTAACGCGAGCAGTGGTTTTTGGATGCTGAAACAAGATAAGATTGCCAGGCAACAAGATAAGGGCAGAGGAATTATGACTATGAGAAGGAATGCATTTCTCAAACACAGACATAATCGCTATGTCGTCCATAAATACTTTGCAAGTATCGCACATGGTGGACCCATTTTACCGAAGGCGTCACATGAAGTAGCTCTAACAAAGGCCAAACGAGGAAAGAATAATGGTTAATCTTACGCTGCTCATTCTCAATGGAGCCTCGAAGACTTCTATAAAAGTTACGTAGAGAATGATCAAATATGGGTGAATAGCCGCCCTCCCGAATAACGATTACTTTTATTACTGTCTCTTTAGAATCAGAAGCATCAATTATTCAAACTCACTACTGCAACACGATTTAGCTTTGGTCTAAGACTCCACCTGTTTATCACATATGGATCCATTAGCCAAAATCTGACATTAAAAAGGCCTGAATAATAAGCAGCCGTGGCCTAGCGGTAATGCACTTGACTCAGACCAACGCGGTCCTGGGCATCGCAGGCCATTGGTGACGTCAGGAAGGGCATCCGGTCTTAAATGCTAATGCCAGAACTAAAAGTCCTCTTAGTGGCAACCTGCAAGTCCCAAGGACCGGGGGGAAACGGAGGTAAAATCGAGATCGAGAAACAGGCCTGAATAATCAATCTTCATAATGCACAACAGCGCATATTTTCTGCGCAGAGATGGAAAGGCAATGAAAACGCATAAGCAGAGGCAACTCTACATTTTAGACTTAAAAACAATCGGTAGTGTGTGTAGATTCAAATCAATGTATTAATAATTCCAGCTCCTTTTTCAAAAATACACGTTTTTTTATGAGGTACCTAGCTTAAACACGCGGAGCTACCAGTGGACCAGCCCCCCGCTGTAGCCCTCACTGCATTCGCAGACGCGTGGCCTAGGGCCATAGAAACGGAGATAGGCGCCGCCCTATGCGCCATTAGGCGCGGGAAGGACTTTGACTTTGACTTTGACCTAGCTCAATGCCCTGTTCCAAAATTTCGTTACTCTTGGACCTCTAATGACCAAATTACAGTAGCAATAGCAATTGTGTAACGGAAACACTAGGGGCCCTTAGGAATTAAGTACGAGGGGAGCCCTTGTGATGGAGCCTTTAGGCATAAAGCACATGAAAAGAATTTGTTGGGGTCACTTTTGGACGGGGGTCCTTAGTTTTTGAACTAAAGTACCATAAACTGTGTTACGCCACTGAGTAAGAGTTCCTAAATAGTTCCTTATTTTTTCACCACATTGAACTCTGGCTAGAGCTCAATACCACATGCACAAAGACGGTAGGAGAGAAGGTATATAAATGTATCTATGCTAGTTGTGGCTGCAAATGAATAGAACAGGCTTCCTAATTGTTTATTGCTTGCAGTTATAAGCATTTTTCAATTTGAACAGCTTCATAGAGATTCTTCATTTAGTAGTATAAGTTATTTAAATATTTTGGCCTTCTATATGAGAGTTTCTTATAAAGTGGATTTTATATAAAGATGATGTAAAATTCTGACGGAAATTAATCGTATACAAGAAACAAGCTTCAGCTGCCAATGAAAATGAAACTATAAAATCTCTCATTAATGTCCGCGTTTTAAACACGGGTGAAATTACATTGTTGAATCCTTGCACGACAAAGCCAAGGCCAAACTATCCAATATTGACCCAACTCTTAAACCCTATTGACACTCCTAAAAAAGCCACCCAGGGTGAACCCGGGTTCAACCTGGGTAGCTTTTAATGTCGTGTGAAACAGGGCCTTAGCCAAAAACTGTTGGTGTAACGTTGGATTGTCAATGTTGGATCAGTAACCTACCATGTCAAGTGATCCAAAATATGTTGGTTCTATGCGGAAGAGTTCTGAAATTGCATGATGAAAGGAACTATTCCCCAATTGTTCTCAAGCCCTGGCCAAATGACGCGACATTGAATCAACAATTCCTAGCTCAATATTGGGTCACTGTTGGATTCCTTTAAGCAAAACAAGCAATTTCAGCATGCAAATACTCGAATCGCCTCTGGGTATTTTCTTCTCATCGTTTACGGAAATTTCTAATAAACAAACTCATGAATGTTTACTGATTTTGAAATTGATGGTTTTATTGCATCTTTAAACGAATGAAATTGCAAGTTAATTGCCTTCTAATGAATTACCGCCCGGAAAATAGCCCATGGTCCTTGTAATGACTGAAGTTTAAAGAATAGCCTCTGACCCTAAAAATGGATGCTGACCTCTCCCAAAGAATGGCACAAGACCTTTCAATACCTACCTTTACTAAAATTGACCTGTGAATGAATGGCTTTCAATACTACTCCTGTAAATAGGGTCGTATATTTGCTACAAGGTATTACCTTTATGCCATCTTCACATAGTATACACCAGTGGTTTTTAACCGGGGTTCCGCGGGACACTAGGGTTCCGCTAGTGCACACCAAGGGTTCCGCCAGAAGTGGCACAAATGCTATGATCGACGGTAATTTTTAATTCTCTTGTGCAGATATATGAACAGGGGTTCCTCGAGCAACTAGAAAGTTGCCTTAGAGTCCTATTTCAGCAAAAAGGTTGAAAACCACAGGTCTACACAGTGAAAAATTGATACTAATTAGTAAAATGCAAAAAATTAACTTACCCTCCAAATAAGGAGACACCATTGATTCTCTTTAAAACTGAGTCCCACTCCTCAACAATTGCAGCACTCTCCTTAGCAACTTCTGCTTCTAGTATTAAATCATGCAAACTTGATTGTGATGAAGAAAGTCTCGAACTTAACTCCACTCCACTTACACTCAAAATTCTATCAAATAGGATTTTCTGACCCCTTTCAAAGTCACTTTCATAGATCAAGTTTCCTATATCCTCCTTTCCTACTGTAGCTGATATATATGGTGAAGAGCAACCTTCTCTCATACCCTTGACCTGGCTTCCATCATCAGAATTATATATATTCTCGTTTGAGTCTCTATTTTGCATTCTTGTCACCATGTCGAACTCTGCGTGATTTTCAAATGAGTAAGCATTTTCTGAGGACCCACTGCAAGGCGAAAAGACTCCAGTTCTTGAGTCCGTTGCTCCATCTTCACTGGTGCAATTCGAGGCAACATCTGAATGCATACAAACGGCTTGAGTATTAGCACGTGAGTGCTCAAAATCACCACAAACCTCATTTTCGTTCAGATGCATCTCGGCGTAAAGATGGTCACTGTGGCAGTGAACACACCTTCGTAGTCTGTCACGAGCTTCGTTATTTGAAGTCTGATAATCTTCGTCTACAAACGAGGGGCACCAAGTACTGATGCTATCCTTTGAATCTTTACCATTGACATCCAAAGAATTCATATTCACGTTACGTCGCCAAGCACTTTTACTATTATCGTAGAGGCCTAAATTTGCTATCGTGTGAGAATCAACAATCTTTAAAACATCCAATATTGCGTCCTTTGCAAATCCGCTACCGGGCAAGGAAACATGTGCCCTCGTAAGCTTTCGTTTATTTGAAGAACCATTTTTTCTCGTCCCTAGCGACCTCCGCCGCTGGCAGTGACTGTCTTCATTTCCATCTGGTGGCAATCGTTGGGTGGTATCTGGAATTTTTGAATCAGCACCAGACTGGTCACTACTAACTGTCCTCCTCCTTCTGTGAATACTTGGGCTTCTTACAAAAGTGGGCCTTGACGGACTAGTCCCGAGAGTTGGTGTATCTGCATGCAATCCTTCGCCCTCGAAAACATCATCATTGCGATCCTCGGATAACATCTGATCAATTACTGTTTCTTGATAGTTCTTAAGATGTTGGTCAGTTTGTTCAGGTCCTGTTTCTAAAGTACAGGCTTGGGAGCCTATACCAGAATGAGCAACTGGCTCTAAAGTATCACCACAATCGCTTATATTTTTATCTTCATCACAAAGGGTGGGACTCACAAGCACAGCAAAACAGTCTGGTCTCCCCGGATCAGTGCTGGACAAACTGAGCTCTTCATTTACACTTTGTTCGCTGTTCTCATCGTATCGGCCTTGTGACAGTGCAATAAAAGCGTTCGCGAAATCATCCAATGCTATTTTCCCTTCTCCATCTTTATCCAATTCTGAAAAGACACAATGAAGCTGTGAATCAGTAAAACCGTCGCTTAATAGAGCTAAGTCCTCCTTCAGAATGTATCCTTTCTCCTCGACATCTATCTCTGAAAATAAGTTCTTAGCTGTCTCATACAGCGAGCTGTCCATGATAGAACCATACTGAGAATCTGATCAGAGTTCAACAGCTCTTGATACCCACTCAAATTCCATCCACTTGGCCTCAATGATTCATCGCTTCTCGTAACCAACCATGAAAGAAATTCTCATGACAACCCTTCTCATTGCCTACCATTATCCACATAACTAACCGTCTTCAATTCTGATAACAGTAGCCCCATTAATTTAGCGCATCCATGCGTTTGTCGTATTATTGCCAAAACAATATAGTCAAGTTATTTTTTCCAGCACCTTTTCAATACTCACTGTTTGAGATACTGACCGCAATATCGTTGGGAAAATAAAGAAACAAAAGCGACATCCCAGAACAAACACAACATCTAGACACTAGCCATGCTGTGTAGACCATCACTTTAAAGCCGAGGAGGCGATAATTACCTTATCGACTAAACATTAAAGACAATAGAGATGACCTCTTCATCACCATAGTCGTCGCAGTAGGAACCCGATTGTATAAAGAGCAGGTACATTTTGATCGTTACTGTCATAATGACAGGCGCGCAACCAGGAGAGGGTTCCTGGGGGGTCTAGACCCCTGCCCTTTTCAGCAAAAGAATGGAAATGTCTTTTTTCCACATTTTCCATTCTCTACTGTGGTAAGAAATAACGATAATTGGCCTTCAGAGCAACGATAGCAGTAAACTTCCCACACTATTTTATCCGTTCATGAATCTGCAAAACAGTATTGACGGGCCGAATCTTCTTTGAAAGGTTTAGTGTGCCCCCATTTGTGGATTGGACCATTGCTCCTGAAAATTGCCAGTTGCGCGCTTGCATGATCATCATCATCACATCATCATTGTCAGCACATCATTATCGTCATCATCATCATGGTCATCATCACCATCAGTACAATCACAGACAGGCAGGGGTGATTTCTAACAATTTTAACAAGGGGGCTGTAAGTGCAATGTAATGAAGTGGGTGTGGCACATTTACAGCCACACCCATAAATTTGAAGATGGAGACATGATAATTTAGTCTAATTGTGATACAATATAGCCAACATCTACAAAGATCTCAATAGCCATACAGTAGTGAGAAAATTCATCATAGCAATACCATAAAAAACATTGGAAGCAAGGTAAATGCGCTTTGAAAAGCAGGATTGATACAAAACTGTGGGGGATGAGCCCCTAAAATGAACAACAACTTTAACAGGAGGGCTCCGCCTCCTGAGCTCCCCTAGAAATCACCCCTGCAGCCAAAACATATTAAACTTCACTCTGTGCAACATATGAGCCACATATTTGCTTATGAACAACTTTCCGGATCCCCCCCCTAATGTGTCCAAAACCAAGCATGTGACTGTAGCTATTTGACTCTTTATTAGGGTTTTATAGAGTTACAAAAGAAAAAGCAGCCATTTATCAACGAAAAATCGCACGTCCTTTGGAAAACAATAATTTCAGGTTCAACTTCGATTTCATTTATTTATCAATCAATCCTAAACACAATTTACAAATTAGAATAACATTACGGCTAAAAACTTAAAAAAATATACGTACCATACCACAAAAAAACTAATTAAACTTAAAGAAGAAAGGAAAGAAGAACTTTACATTATTGCATTTATGACTGAATGATTAAGGAGGAGCTCTCTAAATAGATTTAGTAATCGAGAGAGCCTCCTTCCCCATAAAAATATAAAACTAACAATGTAGTTGAAACAAACACCGTACTGCTTTTATTTGTAGCATCAAAAAGCAGCTAATTGGTAGGACAATTTCAAATGGAATATAAAAAACTAATAGAAAAATTTTTAAGCCACCCCCTCAGTTAAGCCCCAATGCAAACAGACAAAGAATAAATCAGGCCCCAGGGGGCATACGGGGACTTACGGTAATGTCAAATTCAAGCCCCATGATACTTTCACGGAAGGAGTGAACTTCACAGTACCATCTGATCTAACTTTCTTGAAAGCAAACATTTTACGAAATGGGCATTTTTACCCCCTTTTGCTACAGTAGGGAAACTGCCCCCTGTTCCAGCAGCCCGAAATTTGTTGAAGCAAGAATTTTGACTGACGACAAACATTTGTGTGACAAATGTTGCAGGAATTTGCTGTAATACAAGGGTACCAAACTTGGAAATATTTGTAAACATAAGTGAAATTTAATAGGCTATATGACAAAACTTTCCTAATTTGGACCATTGGCCCTATTCTATCGATTCCATTACGCTTGAACAAAGTGCACACTGTACTGTACAAAGTGTCAGCAGCCAAATAAGTGGGAACCAAAGCAGAGGTCACCAACTATTCTCGATTAAGGCGTCGCATCGGTATCACTAAACAATTGTCAGGTCTGTTGAATCAAGCTTGCTAGAGTTAATGAAGATTCTTAATGAAATTAATGAGAAATAATTTTCTCTGAATGAAAATTAAGAGGGTTATTCAAAAATGCATAGCTACAAAAATGTTGTTTATATTCCTCTTAAGTGTCAATGCTTGCAACACTCATTTCCACATCCCCTCCATTGCTATGGAATATTTTGGCGGGAGAAAAATCCCACAACTGAGCAGCAGTCTTACAAACTAGAAAAAAGTGCAAATCTACCACTCCATCACAAAAATGATGGATACTCCATTCTCACTGCTACACACCACAGCAACAATCTGTCTCACTCTTCAAGTACCACCCTTGCAGGTACTGCATGTATCCATAGCTACAAGCAATCCTTCAATTTAACTAATATTCTGAAAGTAGCTTATAAGTTACTTTCAGAATATTTGCAGACCCTGTCTCTAGTAATGATTCCACTAATACTAAAACAGACAAGCCTTATTCCTTCTGTCTACAATATTGTCCATTTTCAATATTTCAGATGCTTTTGTATTAAGTTAAAAAAACACTCAAAGTCAACAGTAACAACAAAATCCTACTCTAAGTAAAATTTCACATATGAAATGGAAATTAATAAACAAAATACAAACTTATGCATAGCCTGTATACCTTCACCAGTTAGATATGAAAATAATTTCCCACTATCATATACAATGCTATTGTAATATCTTCATATTATCTGAAACTCCAGCTTTTTGCTATCATGAGCCAGATTGCAGCAAATATGCACCTTGAGTGAGGACTGACTGCAACCAAGATGCAATCATTATCTACACCAGTGGCTCTTAACCTTGGTTTGATTGAGCCCCTGGGGTTTGGCGAGTCAGTTTCAGGGGTTAAGCAGTTTGGTTCACCCTACTTGTATGACTCATGTAAAACTTATGCTTTGTTGGTTTTGTTCTATGAAAAAAATAATTTTGTCTGCAAATGATGCATAGTAGAGTTTGTGCACTAATATAATTATATAAATATGCTTTGAATTTGAAAAATAAAGCATATTTTATTGTTCCAATTACAAAGGGTTCAATGAGCACATTTATGGAGCCTGTGGAGATCATTACCCCCAAAAAGGTTAAGAAACACTGATCTACACTATAATATTTCAAATATCTGCTTCCCCTAGATTCAACTTTGTTCATACTCACAGCACCAGACCAATGATCTATCTGCAAAAGCTCAAATATAAGGTAATGATATAGCCAAGAATAAGTGAACTCATTCTGCATCTAACACTAGAGAGCAGTTCTTTGTGAAATAAGCAAACAAATAGTGGTAAAAACCTTAGTTTACAACAAGCATATCATAGACAGCTAACAGAATTTAATTTGAAATTGTACCATAATAGCAAGATAAGCTTAAATCTATAAGTAGGCTTTCTCCTACTAGCCAAAGCTATATGTACACATTAACGAAGAACTAAATCAAAAAAGAAGCTCTTTTTGCATAACTTGATGTGCATTTTGTTATAAGAAACTAGAATTGGCACATAGTAACAAAAGTTTCTTAATTTGATGTCATAATTGTAGCATTCTAGTGCTGAAAGTTTCTTAATTAGTTTCTTATTTTCAGGACCAAAACTTAACTTATTGTTTGAAAGTCAAACACTTCTGGTTGGAGTAAATGCTCATTGTCACAAAAAATGCCCAAGAAGATCAAAATTACAAATTACAATCTTTTCACAAACAAAAATAATACTAATTAATGAGTGGAAGCAAGTCAAGTTACTCTTATTATACAAATTGAGATTGTACAGCGTCTTAATATTTCTGGAGCATAGTACTAGAGTTTCTCAACTTTTTGACCAGTCTAGTACTCATTTCTTATAAACCATTTTTTATATAAAAATATTGTGTAGTCTCTTGCAATTCTTTGCATGTAACATAAGTTCTACCATCTTCAATAAATTTCTGGTTAATTTGACATTAGCTTCTAAGGGCCTGTAAACACAATCCCACCTAGTGGAGACATCTCACCTAGCCACAATACCCTGGCTGCTTATAGAAACATATACAATTTTAACTTTGCATACACATGAGGGATTTATTGTCTTGTCTTCCTGGGATATTTCGACCCCATCTTGGCAAGGTGGGTTATAATGCCTTGCTGGGACACTTTTTTCCAATAAAATACTACCAAACATATTTACGGTCTACAGTACTTACAATAATTACCTTACAATACTACAGGGACGAATACCCCCGGGGAGCAAAAGTCCATGTCTAACCCAAGGGGATTAACATAGATAAAAGAGAGAAAAAAAGAAACTACTGAAACAGGCAGGATATCCCACCTTGTTGGGCTGTAATTGACGTTACTGTGCATGTGTTTAACTCAAGATCACCATCTACATTGCAAAATGGATAATAAGGAGCAATTTGTACATGAGCATGCACATTGCTTGGAAGCAACTTGAGGCAGTTCTTCTTATGTAAATGCAGAAAGACGAATGTCTCCTCTAGGCGAGATACCCCAGCTAGATGGGATATCTCAGCTAGGTGGGATAAAGTATACAGGCCCAAAAAATGTCCTGGCTAGGTGAGACATCATGGCAAGTGGTGTAACCGAGCTAGGCGGGATCATGTATGAAGACTCTAAGAATTACAAGAGGATCAAAAAGTATGAACTTGTCAAGTCCCCTGTCTCCATAATGGCCAGGTATCCTTTATGTACAAAGGTGAACTAGATGAACTACCAAAGTTCACAGTACTATCCACAAGAAGTTACTTCAGCATCTTGACTGTTCTTCACTATCAAGCTGTGTTGCTTCTGGATGAATTGGGCTGCCTGGGGATTCCATTGATACAAAGGAAACAAACGACGGTGGATGTGTATCACTTTTCTCACTTCTTCGCCATGCTTCTGCACTGCTACAGTTTGAGCTTGAACGGTTATGGACAGCATTCTGTTGTTGATGAATAGCTATTTGCTTTCGCTTTGTTGCACAAAGACATTGCTGTATCTGAAGTTTCAAATCTTCCTTTAAAAGTTCATCTGTTATAGACATAATGGTTCTTCCCACATGTTCGGCAAACACCATGTCCTCATGTTTGTCTGTAAAACTACTATCGCTTGGCAACATCCGAGTTTGGTCTCTAGCCAGTGAGTATGAGTCAAAACTGTCCCTGATTGTTGCTTTGACTGGTGCAACTAGGCCGCTGCTGCTGCGATTCACGTGGCCGGTTTGCAAGAACCTTGACGCAGATAGTTTCAGTAGATTCGCATCTAGTTTACTTCTTTCACCGAGTTTTTGTCTCTTTGCATGTAGTTGCTCAACCTCTTCCTCAACTTGATAGGCACCTTCGCTTTCATCGTCAAGCCCAGGTTCAACATTGTCGCCATCACTTGAGTCAAACCTCGTTACTCCTTCGTCTGACCTCGTGTTCGCCCTCTTTTGATTCATGTGTTCTTCTAAGAATAATAGCGAATCAAAATAGGCCCATCTTGACTGACCTTGCAGCGTGCTAACAGAAGTTTCGTTGTCATGAATTCTCTTTATTTCGCGACCAAAATAACTTCTAAGATTTTCCATCTTCCTTATAATATCAACTAAGTTTATTCCACCCAACTTATCTTGTAAGTCAGCCATCGCGACAGATCTTTTCTCGCGCCTGTAGTAGTCAGGATGTCTGGTGTTGTACAAAACTTCGTGATTTGACCAGACTTTAATAAGGCGATTGATCTCTTCAACTGTCCAAACCCGAGCTCTGTTAGGTGTAGCCTTCCTACCATCGATAGTATCATGACCGTACTCCATTTCGCTGGTGTGAAATGTAATTTCCCTCAATTTCACCGTTCCTCGCTCCTCGCCACGTCCGAAATGTCGTGTCGCACGATTTCAAAGCTGTCTAACAAATCTCAGATGTCGCCGCAGACTAATCAGTTCAATGACAATAGCGATTTCCGGTACTTCTAACATCATATGGATGATGGGCGTGTTGGGGTCATAGCAGATGAAATAGGACATGATTCTAATATAACATATTGGGAACATGTGTGGCTAGAGGGAAAGAATTTCTCAAGGGGGAAGCAGTTGAATATGTTTCGCTGAATCCTAATGGTGAGCAGACAGAAATCGCATGGCTTTTCTTCCAATGACGGAGTGTTGCTAAGAGGTTCATTCATTCACAAAGCTGAAAAGTGTTTGAACCTTTGTATAACCGTCATACATACTAAGTCTCCAGTTTAATCCGGAGATTCCCTTATTTTAGGCAAACTTCCCGTTCCCCTGTTTTTAATCGAAATCTCCCGTTCTAACTAAAGCATGACTCCTTGCGTTTTGTTTACTGCTGAAATACTGGTGGCTAAAGTCTAAACTCAATATCACCATTTTTGTGGGAGATCCTGCCAATATTCGTATATAATCACCAGCTTTTTAACAGCTGACTTTGTTAAACATACGATTTATTGCAAGAAAATCCTGTTCGACCCAGTGCTGAAACTGTCCTAGCACTTTCATGACTCTAGTATAGAAGCATTCTTACGACTTGCTTAACATCAAATAATGATAAATCCTAGCCAGCAATAGAGGGTAGACTGTTGAGGAAAGGGCACCATAATATATACAACATTTACACGTATTTTTTCTATAAGAAACAACCTCTTTGGCTTCACCCCGGATGCTTCTTAATATTTAGTCAAATCCAGCCTTAAATGTTTCTTAAATTTAAAGACTTCCAATGACAATAACAAACCAGATTAGGCAGTTGTGATTGAAAAAAGGATGCTCGGGTTTTCTGAGGCATGTAATGGATGTTCATTCTATTTCCTTGCTAGTTTGATCATAAATTTACAAGCAAAAATAGTTTTTCAAGTTGTTCATGAAACTCACCCTGCCTTTTTTCCTCAAGTGTTTCATAATTTTAGCCTGATTTTAGCCTCGTGCTTCCTATAGTAACGTTTGTTATATAAAAAACGTGTAATACAAGGACAACTTGGGTTTTTAATACATATAAACATATCGACTTTCTTTGGTCTCAATAATTCAGTACTAAAATATTTTCATTTTTTAATCATTTCTATCATTTTTTATCATTTGTCTTGTAAAAAAACGTAAATTATAGCAAAGCTGTGGGCAGACGTTCTAAAAGTTTCTTAATTTAGCGAGCGAAATTGCTGTGAAAGCGTACGCAGAATGTGAATGTAGCAAACCATTTGTGCAACAACAAACAAAATGTGTCAGTACGAGTTAAATTCTGAAGTAATGTCGTATTCACATTGTTTTGGTACAGCTTTGCGTTGAACCAGATAACGATTTCAATGTGCTATATGTCTAAAATTTCTGAGCTCTTTCCTTGTTATTCTAAAAGCTTCTTAAACTTTAGGTTGTCTAGTACTAGGATGCTGATAAAGTGGTTTCTTATTTTAACAAAGTGTACTGCGCTTAATGAGATTTAATGCAGTTGCTGTAAAAGGCAGAGGGGCTACGATTACTCGCCCCCCGGCTACGGTGCCCATGCTTTGATTACGCCCATGGCCATGACGATTATGACAACATGATGTAAAAAGGCAAGAAAACTTCTTCAATAGCGCCATTTGCAGCATATGATCACGAAAGTAAATTATACCCTGAAAAGAATAAGAAACTCACAGGACATTCCCACTCTGCAAAATCGGGAAGCACAGCTTCGTCGAGCAATTTTTAAAACACAAATTCCAGACCCGACTGTTTACTTTGTGGACGGTGATAAGTGCTTCAGTGTGTAGTGAGCAGACACATTAACAAAGGAAGCCAAATTAAATTATCGACATATTTAAGCGAAAGCCTACCGTCGAACTGCGATAACCAATCCATGTTCTCGTTTTGTGTTTAGTGTTTCTCTACAAACAGGTTGGAGTTCCTTTCATAATACAGCTACAAGTTGACCACAATATCAACAGGGTGAAGTTCTTGAGCTTGGTTGAGAAATTTGACACGTGTGGTATACTTTCACGCTGTACGTCCATCTGGCTATTGTTAATCATAAACTGCACAATAGTTGACAGTTTATGTTGATCCCCGTATTGATTGCTTGGTTAGGTAAGTCGCATGCTGCGTTTTTGTCCTTGAGTCGGCCTAAGCTGTCTCGAATTAATGCGACTTACAGGATATGAGATGGGTCATCAGTTCATTCCTCATTGTTCTTGTTATTAGAACAAAACGAGTCGTTATAGTTAATTTATAATTCACATGCAAAGGCAGCTGTGGTGTGAAATTCCAACCAGCTAAAGTTTGGATAGTACCTCTAACATTGAAAAAGGTGTTAGGCCAGTTTCGTACACGCTTTTTCATAAGAAATAAGTTTACAAGCAACCTGGTCAGACAAGATTTGGGATCATTCACCCGTTGCGTAACACCTCTAGGGGGAAGGGGTTCTATATTGTACCCTTGCGTAAAGCTAGAGAATTTTCAGTCGGCCACTTCCAGTAATGAAAAAACGACTTTTCAGAAGCGCCGGAGCTGGGGGTGGGGGGATGCACACCCCACACCTTTTTGCTAGTGTATGATACCATCCATTAGATAGCCTATCCTAAGCTAAAATGCAATTTGATACTAAACATTGGGGTTGTCTTGCAATCTAAAGGCGCACATGTAAAAATATTGAGGGGTCCCGCCCTTGATCCCACTGCCGCGCCCAACATGAGCTCCCCACTCGTCACCAGCCCCCTCACTCAACAATGTGCTCCGGCGTCCGTTTTTTACTTGAAGGAAGCTAAAGCTTACAAATATATTCACGAGAGCTTTTTATAAAAACATGCATGTTTCTCTCACCAAAATGCCTGATCTTTCATTTACCATTCGTATATTAATTAATTAACAATTTCTTTTATGTCGAATATAGCTAAAGAGCTAACTAACGCCAAGAAAGTAAAAAAAGAAAGCTATTACACAAATTCTTAAAGAGAAAAGAAACTATAAAAACTCCATTGATAAAATTTTGCACAATCTGCAGATGCAAGCACTTCCTTTTCATGATTTTATTTTCTGTTTGAAGTTAATTAGTGTGCCCGAGTCCTTAATCTCATCCGGTAATGAGGCCCAAATATTTGAGGGATCTTGGTGAGAACTGGTGGGTCTAACGGCTGGAGATGTACACAATATTCCGGCTCAGAATCGCTGAAGTTCAAGAATAATTTGAGGCTCTAGTTTCATCAAGACTGAGGACTTTTGTGTATTTAAGCTAAAGGACTGCTTGTAGATTAAATTTTTCACTATCGATACAATATTTGCTATTCTACTCCACTTTTATTTTGCTCTATGATAAAAAAAGACATCAATAAAAGGTTTGATTATTATCCTTTGACTTTCAGACATAGTTACACCTTCGATATTTAAGGATGATTTAAGGATAATTTAAGGCTCAAAACGGAAGAATTGAAAACTATTAAAGCTCAGCAAAAAGCTAGGTAGTCTTAGATAAACAGTGAGTAAACTCCTTCTTTTGGACTCCCTGTACCTCATCTACCGCTATTTCATCTGACAACGGGCTGAAAAAGTATCTCACCCGTTCAAATGATTGACAATGGAAGGAACAATACACTCCTTTTTTTATGAGAACCAGCAAAGTTGAGGTTCAGGCTAGCTGTTCTTAATATTTCCCAAATATTGAGGCTGAATTGTTCTTAATTTGTTCTTAAATGAGTATCGTTTTGGTCACTTAGGAATACATGGAAAGACAATATGCAAGACAAATTGGATGTTCTGATTGATTGAGAGCCAAATTTCAGTGCCAAGATAGTCTCTCTTTCATATGTTTTATTGACAAGTTTATAAACAACTATAAAGAGACAAGCTAGCACAGTATCTAGTTTCGCTAGAAGCAACTAATTTGCGATAAATCAAAACAAGCGTCAAGGCTGTCAACTCTCCTTAGGTTAACAAGGAAAGGGCCTTTCATGTCCATTTGTAAATGGAAAGCTTCTGCATCGTTTTCCAAAAATACAATTTACGACAAAGCTTCAGGTTCAGCCTTGGGCGAAATTAGCTCTCAATTTTCCACCACATTTCAAGTTCAAGCTGTTATAAAATTGAAGCGTCTCCCCGCTTATTTTGTCGAAAAATTTTCCGACTCTCCGCTCTTATTAGGGCCCCGCCGCGTATTAAATTCTCAATTTTCTAGGAGAAATCTGCATAAAATTAGCACTGTGGTTGAGTTACCCAAGTGATGAATGAGTGATTGTGCGGCAAGATTCCAAACGTATTTGCTTACACTGATGTTTATCACGATTTTTGTAATTAGTGCTAGTTGGTGTATAGTTAGTCCAAACTGCCAACCCCCCTCCCCCACTTATTCCGACCCTCCGCTTATTTCATTTTAAGGAATTTTCCAATCCTCTGTTTATTATGACCCAGCTTATTCGGCATCCAAGAATAGCCATGTAGTGAGAAATCCATCATAGCAATACATTCCAATCTTTATTGATATTTTACTAACAAGCATAAAAACAAACAGGCTAGCTTGATTGAGCGAATGCAATTTCAGGGATTTACTTGAAAGAAAAAAGTCACAGAAAATATTGTTGCCAACTCTCTTGCAGCATGGCTGCCTTTTGATCAACTTTCTTGCAGATTTGAAAACATGGGGGCGTGACGCCCTCCCCACGCCCCCAGTCGGCACATCCCTGATAGGAATACCCAACCATGATAGCTGTTTATTTTTTCACTGAGCTCGATGTTCTTTTGAGACTCAATTTTCTATAAATTCTGTTCCTATAGAAAAAGGTGCGTACATTTCTGAAAATTGTAAGTACTGTTCTTGGTAGAGGATTGATGACCTTGCGTCTTCCTACACCAGGGACAGTAGTTATTTTTGTTGCTATGTTTAACTTAAATATGAAAAAATATTTTACTGCATCTTAAAGCTAAGCAAGATTTTCTATTTTGTATCAATGGTGCAAAAGTACATCTGAAAGCAGTATTATAACTAGGATACAAAAAGCTCTTATGTCCTAATGAAGCTTGGGCCTCGTGCTAGATCTCCTAACATTTAAGAAACTTTTAGACCTGCAAGGAATAAGATAAAAAAACTGGACAAATTGCAAATAAAAGCCACTTAGATCAACGTAAAGCTGAACCAAAACAATGTGAGCATTACATTGCTTTTGATTTTAGCTCGCACTGACGCATTTTGTTTGTGATAATACTAATGGTTGCTGCAGTCGCGTTTTGTTTACGTTTACAATGCAATTTAATTCGTAAAATTAAGAAATTTTTATGAAGCCTGTAGAACTAAAATGTGGCCAAAAAGTTAAGAAACTTTCATTACTAGGCTTTGAGCTAGGTTATTTATAAAATAAACAACATGTTTGTCGAATGAACTGAAGAAGCGCGGCAGTTGCATAAATTTGAAAACAAGCTGAAAGTTTCTTTGGTCTGTGCTCTTCATCGGTGTTAAAACCATCAAAAAGAGCAGTCACATGGATTTAATTTGTCTAATTACTCGTTATCAGCATCACTTCATCCTTCTCCTTTGCATTTTAACACGTAAAATGCTCTTGCAAGTAAAACTGTACCCTGTACGAGCGACCGGGCCTATTTAAGTGTAAAGGGGTTCATTGATGTGAGCGGACTATATATTTAGGGGCTTCAGCTTGTTTACCTGAAAGAACAAAGATACTTTGCCAAATTGCAAGTGAGGAATCCACCGAAAGAAATTGAGGAAAATGGGATTCATGGGCAAAATAGGTTGAGAGACAATGAGCTGGATGCAGGGAATAAAAGAACATTACATGTTTTTTCATAAGAAACAAGCTCTCAGGGTTCAGACTGGATTTTTTTTAAATATTTCGTCAAATCCAATCGTAAATGTTGCCTAAATGTAAAGATTTCCAATGACAATAACAACCCAGATTAGGCAATTTTGATGCAAGAAAAAGGATGCTCAGGTATTGTGAGGCATGTAATAGATGTTCATTCTATTTTCTTGCTAGTGTGATCATAAATTTACAAGCAAAAACAGTTTTTGCAAGTTGTTATTTGAAACTCAGCCTGCCTGCTTCTCAAATGTTTCTCAAATGCTGCCTAATTTCAGCCTCATGTTTCTTATAGACATGTTTCTTATAAAAAAGACGTGTATCTCGCTCGCTAGCCATAGGCACCAGACCCTTACGTTGGAGCTACAATGTGATTGAAAGAGGTCCATAATTAAAGAAATAGGCCTCAGGAGTCAGGTTCCTGACAAAAACATGTCCATCATAAATTGAGGAAGGTCGATTGCAAAGAAAGGCATTTTAACTGACGATGTCGTGCAAAAATTAGGAATATATTTAAAATTGCTTTGCATTGACTATACTCACAAACAAATTAATTATATATGCAATTTTCGTTATTTACAGTTTATTATTTAAAATGAAACAATCCTTGTATTAAAAAATTTCTCACCACTTAGAGGACAAGTAAGAAATTTATAAAAACTCCGCATTTGGTCGAATTGTCAGTCCAGTGCTAAACTCAAAGACGCCTGCCACGCTGGAGCAACGGGACAATCGCCACCCCTATCTGTTCTCAGCCAAAGAGGACAGATGGCTTTTGATGTGCCCATTTGAGTGAAACAATCTATTGCCATCGCAAAGATTTGCACATGATGTGGTAATAAAATCATATTTACAGTGCCCTCCAGCAAAATTTCCCTTTGCCTTTTCTTGTAGAGGCGTCTTCTTGCATAACTGTATCATCTATGTGCTAGAATAGACTTACTCAGGGGGTGACTTCTACGGGGGACTCAGGGGGCGAAACATTTTTAGAAATCACCCCTGGACTTGCTGCAGCTGAATTTGCACTACAATCCAGCTGCAACCAGTCAGAACTTTCTAGCTCCTACAAACTAAAGTGCAACAGCTACGTCATGTTGTCATCTTTACTCTGGACTTTTCGTCTTAGCAGCAAATGATAATTAACAGACGTTATTGACTTTCAATAAAAGCATGATGTTCCCTTTTCTTTAACAAGAAAGGCAAATCTCCACTACACGATTTCAAAGAGCATATTTTTACAACCATCAGACGTTTTGCCTTGACTACCTATTATTGGGATAAATCGTGTAGTGAAGTTTAGCCATAAAATAAATTGCTGTTTACTGGTAGTCCTAACCTTCTAATCGCTGTTTTCACTTTATACATCTTATTACATGGAATGCTAAACTTGGCTTGCAATGTTCAAAAGCTGAAGGTTGGAGCGAAACTTCTGATTCTGGTACCTATGACTTTCAATATGTTTTTTCTATTATATATTTCTAATTCTGATCCATTGTTTCTTTTCTGTATCTTTTTTCTAATTCTGATAAACTGTACACTTAATGAATCATGCCAAGCTACCGACTACGTTCCACACGAACTATGGCTGAATATAAAATTGCTATTTTCTTGTATTTTCAGAGAAAAAAGTTCTAGGCTTTAAGACTAATGATGGCTATATATAGATCTCGTTAGCCTACCAACCTCGGTCACACCATCGCCGTTTGCTAGTGCTTGTCAATGCAGATTTTCCCAGAGACAGTTTCATATATCTCACAAAAGTGAGCCTTTTCGCAAATGCTAGTTGTTTTCCACACCTATATTCAAAATGCGAACTTTTTAACAAAGCATGGGATTCCCAGGGCTATGGCGTAGCAAAATGTGGAAAAAGAAATACAGTTGTTGTTTTTGATAGATAAAATCCACTCCCATACTTTAAGACTCCTTTCTCTTTAAGGAGTTTCTTTGTAGTCAATGAGGAAATTTTTCTTTCGCAGAAGATAGCATTATGTGGGAATTTATTACAGCAAAAACCCGCACGTAAGAACCTTCATTTAGTAAAAACCGACAGCCAGGCATTTTTTGTATTTTGATCTCAAATAAAAAGAACCTTTTCATTCTGATATTCTATCTCATTCATTCAGATTGTAGCCACTGGAAAATAAAATTAGTCTGCTTGCCAAAAAACCCATTTAGTGGATACTCCAGGAATAGCACATCATAATTGTGATAGGCAGGTTCAAACCTGTGGTCTTGACCACAAAGCTTTGGGTTATTAATTATACCACCATTGCATTTTAATGCAACATTGTCAACTCTCCTTTGCTGTTGTCATTTGTCTTAGACCCTTTGCTAACAACCAGTACCCTGTTACTGGAGCTATCTCGTTGAAGAAGAACATGACAGAGACTCATTTCTGAATTCTAGGTTCTTATGTGTGGGGTGTTACTGTAATTAATCTGACTTCTGGCGAAGGCCAAGCGTCACATGTCTCTTGTGTCTGTACAATACACTTGCAAGACGTTCTGGCAAGACGCTACGCCGTTGCATCAACAGTCGCTCTTCTTGAGTATTTGAACGACGGTTGACTATTGAGATGTGAAAGAGGTTAATTCAAGATTGCGTTAGTTAAAAATACTGCTATTGTTAACAGTGCAACTTACTAAAAGTACCCATTTGGTTTCTTCAACCCAAATTCGAGGTTCACTGGGTAATAATGATGCTTTTAAATACTACCCGAAAAGTTGTGATCTTTGAATAAAGGAGGTCCATATTGTCCAGGATTAGTAGAATAAAGATTGTTTGGTGCGCTAACGGAAGTTGATCCACCCATGCTCATGTTGGGAAATGTTGATGTTGGCGGGAAAGCACTTCCATTTGAACCGGGCATAAAATATTTCATATCCTGAGCTGATGGCATGTTTGCAGGATTAAAATAGCTACCACCTTTTGATGGGTCTGGCATCCCGGAATGATAAGGTGGCTCTACTCCTGCACCTGGTAGTCTAAAAGACTCTGACATCATCTTTGGGTATGAGGCTGGAAACTGATATGGAGGTAGCACAGGCCCACCTGAAGGAAACCCGGCTGGAAAGCTGATTGGAGGATAAACATTGTGGTTTTGTTGAGCTTTTCGCTTACGTCGTCTAGGTTTATATGAGTAGTCAGGGTATTTCTGACTGTGAATTGTTCGTAATCGTTTTGACTCTTGGATGTAGGGCTGCTTTTCTTCGTCGCCCATGCGACTCCATTCGGCACCTAATAGTTTACTTATTTCGCAGTTAAGCATATTTGGATATTTCAACGCCAGTTTACGGCGCTCTGTACGAGACCACACCATAAATGCATTCATCGGTCGTTTTACATGGTCTTCATCATCTTCTGCCGCTTGTGAGCTGTTTGAGAAATTCGACGACGGTTCCGTGCTGTTTGCACTATTCGATGATGGTGTTTCGGTTTTAAGACCCTCTTCTGATTTTATTGGATTCATCTTGGCAATCTATGATAAATTAATCATTCAAATAACAATAAAAATAGTTATACATTTTATTTACAGTTGGATGACGTAATAGTTTATACTGAAGAGTAAAACTAGTAAATACCAACTAACAGAAAATTATACTACAATTTTACAATGCTACAATTTCAGATACAAACACTACAATTGTAAACTTAACTAGACCATTTTAAATGTTTAGATAAAGGTGTAGACTGAATTGCTGCTCTTAATTACATAAAATTAATGATATCGTAGACCACCTTTAACAATGCAAAAAAAAGTGCAATAGTTACTTTTTCACAACCCAAACATCAGCCTAGAGCACAGAAAACTTTTGCATTGGGGAATTTACAAACATTTTCTTTCCCTGTTGCCCTGACTAGGACTACCGTTTTTAACCATTTCCCTTCGATCTGCTTCTAAGGTATTCATCCTGGATGCTTTTGCCTTGCCGCAAAAGAATTTTTTTATCTTTAAATCGTATGGACTATTAATTAACACTAAAGAAGTGTCTTGCGTGTACAATAATAAATTAGAATGAATTAGAATAAATCGGAATAATGGAATGCAAACTTTTCAAAAGTTCAGATAATTTTTGAAGTCGATCTGCATTTTTGGTGCTGACTACATGATGGAAACATTTGGTAGCTTCACATAAGGTGCACAGTTAGAAAAATAATCTCATCCTCTTTACAAGAGTGTTGTCTATAAGACTATCAAAGCTCGAGCTTGCTAAAAGTGAAAGGTAACTTAAGAAAAATGCAATGTTCAGGCCTCATCACGAATTGGGTTTATTGTTAATTTGACAAAATTTCTAACCACTTACTTCTTTTTCTTCTATTTTCAATCAACGCTTCTTAGCTTAACTAGAAAGTTGTTCTTATATTGCTGTTTAAAACTATGAGACCCCCCCACACACACACACACACACATATCTACGGTTCTGCCACCCCGTTGTGCCAATTCCCACCAATAAACACCATATAAGATCCTAAGATCCCATGAGTTAGAGAGACGTAGGCCACAGCACGAAAAAGCGGCAACATTCTTTTCACATATTGAAAGCTTTTTCGTCGTACGACACTCATCAGAGTATGAAAAAAAGCTTTCAGTATGTAAAAAGAATGTTGCCGCTTTTTCGTGCGGTGGTAAAGTTCTGTTGCACCAAGAGACTATTTAGAGAGGTAAACCTAACATTAACAGTCATTTTCCACATACATTTAAGCGTTGAACATTCTTTGTTGACTTTCCTGAAATTAACAAACTAGCCGGTGGCAAGAGCAACAAAGGCCGTATTTTGCTTAAATACAGAGGCCTTCTACTTTGTAAGGAGAGAATGCATTTCCGATTGATTGGCACTAATCATTTCTGTCTATCAGACAGTCAATTCACTCAAGCGAGTGCACATGTGCAGAACGGGTTGTGACCGTAGAATTTCTAGAAAGTAACGTAGCAAAGGAACAAAATATCTCAAATTCCTCTATCTTTGCCTATCTGTTGAGTTGGAAGTGCGAAGCTATAGTTTTTATATCTATGGCTAAACTTTAACACAGTAGAAGTTCTCGAAGCAAGGCAAGATCTCTTGTTGCGATGAATATGAATGTAGCAATGGAGAATTGCTGATACATAACCACTCCTTCAACTTGCAAATTTCTAGACGAATTGTTCGTAGCTACAAGTGTCACATCACCAATATGAAGTAGTTTTCTCAAGTCCTTCCAAGAGTAGTGTGCCAGCCAATGGCGCAACAGAGCGGTGCGGGGGTCCTCAGGGAAATCTTTGTTCGGGGGTCCTGTCACATTTAATGCAAAATATCATGTGTTCATTGAATTAATTTTCACATCAGATAATACTAAAAGCCAATATCTTGTAAATTGCTGGGGGAGGGGCTTCTTAACGTCTTCAGAAGCTTAGGGGCTTCTAGGAGTTCTGGTAACAATGACGTAACTCTGCTACGTCACTGGTGCTAGCCTTCATGAGCAAATGATGCTAGTTATGTTCCAAAAAGCCTACTACCATCAAAAAAAGTTTTGTACTTGAATTTCAAAACTCTTGTGACTTTGCAGTAGCTGGACTGCTGTAGGTAACCATAATCCATAAAACTCTAAAGTTGCTGCCAATGAGGCTGGAGTGCTTTACCGAACAAGGTGATAGAGTGAATTTTCTAGCAGACCATTGCTCATGATAACTTTCAGAAGAGGAAGAATCTTTTCGGAATCAATTCGATCGGTAGCTGCACAGTATTTTCTAATTGTAGCCGCATGGAAGGAGATGCAAAGCGAAACTGATGGCCTCCACTATGTCTTACTATACTGTGGTTGGTCACATACTTACTCTCTTTTAAAATTTGTTGTATTATCATAAATTCTAAGATCTCCTTTATCGATGATAATGCAGATATAAAAGCGAAGCTCAAATAGTGTTTAATCACTCTTCACTTAATATTGTTGTAGGACTGCGGGACAGCCTCACATTGGAAAGTATATCCACCCCTCTAGCTTTCAGCTACGAAAAACGCTAATTCTGCTTATTGACATGAATGCCATTTGACAAATTGAGATGTAATTTAAAGTTTAATTCAGATTTGAGCTTCTAAATCAAACCCTACCACTTGACCGCAATTCAATCACATAAGCACACAGATACAAATATACATTCATAAACGTACGTATGTGTGTACATCTATACATACATATCTATTTCCATATATATCTACATATACATCTATACATACATACCTATCTACATATACATTTAAATATATATATATATATATATATATATATATAATATGTAATACATACTTGCATGTAGATATACATATGGATAAAGCAAACATGACAAATATATTTAAAAAAGAAATTGATGCAAGAACAATGCAAATCGTATACTTTTGAGCCCTCCATGAAGCCAACGTGCTTATTATAATCATTATTTAAGGCAGGCAATTTTGGACTTCTATGTAAAACTTGCACTCGATGCAAATACCTATAATGTAATATGTAATTTTTGTTCAAATTCTCTTCACCGTTCATAAATCGAATCTTGGTAAAGATCTAAGTTCTAGACTTCTAGATTCTAATTACTAAATTCTTAATGATGCACTAAAGGGAAAAACATAAGTCAATCGAATTTCAACTCACATTGATGATTGCTGGGGAATTTTTGCTGCTCTAGAGAAGGAGCGTAAAATTTAGTGCTTCCAGTAATCAAAATAACTATGAGATTCAGGCACGGTTTCCGACGCCCTATTCGTTAGCAGTAACAAGCCTCAAAGGCATACTTTGAAAGATTACTATACACTTTGAAGGTGTTAAAGACCAATGAAAGTGTTGATGATCACCGTGCAAAAACATTTCATAAATTCAACAGCAAGAAAAAGAAGACACTTGAAAATTATGAAACAGTGGGACGAAGAGAAACACATCCACCAAAACACTCTTTGATAAAATACTGAATACTGGTTACTGAAGTATCATACTAATATAAAATAACTTAGCTAAATAAGGAAACATTTTAAATAAAAGCACCTCAAAATGTGCTTGAACATGCATCAAAATGGCATCGGTAGTGTTAAGATGAATATCCTTGAATATCAGAATGTTGACGTAAATATCTATGCT
>WIPJ01001924.1:106569-121371 GCA_018155075.1 Cassiopea andromeda
ATAAAAAGAGTGCAGATATTCAAGAAAGGAATGCTGTCTTTACAAGAAAAACGAAAAATAAACGACCAATAGAGCGAAAACAATGCAAGTTATGTGATCACAATATGCTAGTCTACCAATAAACACACTGATAAAATTAGCACACCTGTTTATATTCCATCAATTCAAGCTGTAAAGATTGGATTTCTGCTCGCAATGCAGCAATTTGCTTGCTCGCCTTATCCTGATTAACGACAACCTGAGAAAGTACAGCAAGATATTAGCTGCTGCTAACATATTAACGGTCTAAGTCTAAATCTTTCAACATCAGGTGTGTGACAAAAAACTGGGAGGATTTTATCGTTTTACACGATTTCCTAAACATTAGGGTGGGTCGAAAATTTTCCAAAGTAGCATGGTAACGTACAGAGACTAACTGTTCATGAAATAGTGCAAAACTAAAACAAGATAAAATGAATGGTTAACAAAAACATTGTATTTTATACATAGATGTAGCGGGCTGTGTTGTAGGCAATATATGGGCCACGCCTTTGAAAACGCCTACTTTTGCATTCATGATAATAATTTGCTATTTACAGCTGTGTATGTGAAAGTTTTGAACCTGGTCTGAAACTGATCTGTTGAAGTCTGGAATTGTAGTATTTGTATATAAAAACATTTCGGAAATGTAACATAATGTTCTACTAATTTTCAGTTAATTTTCTGTTAGTTGGTATTCATTAGTTTTATTGTTCAGTATAAACTATCAAGTCATCTAACTGTAAATAAAATGTATTATTACTATAATTATTGTTATTGAGAGAAGGCAAAAGCCAACCTACGGTTGTAGGAAA
This sequence comes from Cassiopea andromeda, assembly GCA_018155075.1. Taxonomy (NCBI): domain Eukaryota; kingdom Metazoa; phylum Cnidaria; class Scyphozoa; order Rhizostomeae; family Cassiopeidae; genus Cassiopea; species Cassiopea andromeda. The sequence continues at coordinate 107,403 of WIPJ01001924.1, forward strand.
GTTTCTTCTCTCCTCTTTGGTAAATGCATATATTCGATAAAGCAGGGTTGAGGCCCCCTAAATTCTTATAATTTTAACACGGGGATGAGTCCCCTTACCCCCTTCCACGGCACGCCTGAGACTCAAAACTTGGGGGCCCTTAGTAGCTTTCCTAACCCTAACTGACGTCGATTACACCACTGGGTACATGCATTCAGGGGGCACTTTCACAAAGAAAAAGAGGAAATCTTGTAAGATGCAAAGGGCCAGTTCACCAAACAAACTGTGGAGCGTGAGACGGGGGGCCACGCGCCACCTGGCTTCCTAGTTCCTATGTCAATAATAAAATACTACACAAATAGCGCTATATACATAAACATCTCATACACAGAATCACAGAAAATCTCTACAGAACAATTGTTCTGTAAGGTGATCTCAGACAGGATTCTTAGAGGATGTTACAGGATAAGCAAATTCAAGGAGTTTTCAAGGGCTAAAATAAAAATTTAAATAAGCTTAAATTAGTAGACCTTTGTGGGTATTACATTTCTTCTGCAACAAAATAAGGTTTCAAATTTCTTGGCATATCACGAGTCTACTTGTGAGATCTTCTCTGAACTTTTTTGAACATTTCTTTTAATTATTTTTTGTACGGCCTACTACTGTGAACGAAACACAAAGAAAACATTCACAAATTGCAAGGAGTTTGATCAATTTTCAAGGATAAATTCTCATATTCAAGGAGTTTCAATTACCCTTGAAAGGACAATTCAAATTCAAACACTTTTCAAGGAGCTCAAGGATCTGCACGAACCCTACTCACAGTAACGGACGTACGCTCTGGGCAAAATTTATCCTCTATCTCAAGTTCCTGGAAAGCCCACACGAGGCCAGTTGGGCTTGCAGCGATCTATCGACATTTATTACATAAGGCAGTACACACGACGGGAAAATTTTGCTCCGTGACTTGTACTTTTGAGTGCCTAATTGCCGGGGGGTTGGAGACATCAGATGAAATTAATAAGCGGGGGGTCGGAATAAGCAAGGGGGGTAGAAAATATGCTGTAAAAGCTAAGAAAATACTGCTATGAAGCACTCTAAGTCCATAAATCAGGCGTCTATGGTCGTGAGAATGTAAGGGGCAAAAAAATATTGTTAAGAGACAAGAAGATTTGTTCAAAACATCTGTTTGAAACACGTTTTGAATAATTTTTGTGCAAAAACAAACAAGCCGGGGGGCCCTAATAAGAGCGGAGAGGGGTTGGAAAAATTTCCAAAAATCAATTAGCGGGGGAACGGCAATTGGGCACTTCAGAGTAGTTGCTTAGGAAACGCCCTGCAAAAGCTGGTAACGGATGGACACTTGGTTTACTTGATGTGGAATCTCCCTGTAAAACAATTTTGTTCAGTTTTGTATTGATACAAAACTGAATTGTAACGTAAACGCAAAGGCACACACAAACTATACAGGTACTGGGACACACAAACACAAACTCATATATAGAAGAAGATGCAAACAGAAGCGCACACACTTTGGCAAATACACATGTATAAGCACATATTACTATACGAAAATAGTCATAAAATAGGTGGAATACCTTGTTCTTTATATTTCTCGCACGATTTGCATACTTCAACGTGTTCAATGTCTCCATGAAATCTCGATCAGATGGACTGACGCAAGCTATCATGATTGTACGACTGAAATGGTAAAAATGGTACAGTTATCCCAATTGAGCTAGTGAACACCTGCTACATATTTGAAAAGTATCAAGAAGACTATTCAGAAAACAACTTTTCTGGAAGCATCAAAATATAATTTGGCATTCACATATTGGGAAATTTAACTGCAGAGTTTGGAAATCATTCCAATACACAAATACTGTAAAAGCTCTATCAAGCCCCTGGGGGGGACTTGTTTTTTTGCAGTCTTAGAGGGGGCTTTATAAAGAGGGGGCTTTCTAGAGAGAGGGGCCTATTACTAACTCAAGATGGAAAAGCTATACAAATGGTCTTTTGCATTCCCTCTGCATCATTTCCATTGAAAAATCGGTGCTAGCAACTTTGACAGTTTATTCACATTAGTCAACTATAATGTCCACATCTCCATACTAACCATCAGAGTCAGTTGGTAATCCTGGAATGTCTTCCAAGCAAAGTTTTGCCTGTTGAATTCCTTTTTAAAAGATTAGTATTCTGTAGGTTTCCACGATGCACAAGTATTTCTGTACGTGGGCCTTACTTATACACCTGATCGCAACTGGCAGTATTTTCCAAGCCCTAAGAGCACATTCAATCACTCGCTTCTCCAATAGAGATGGGGGAATTAATAGAGATGGGGGCTTATTTATAATTTTTGGTGAGACGGGGTCTTAGTGAACATGTCCTACAACATATATTCTACAATTCAAACGAATGAGTAGGAAACTGCTAAGGAAAATGGAAAAAATTCGATAAATTTGTCATATGCACAGAGAATTAAAAACTAGTTACCTGTCTTGTATAGGAAATACTAATGCACAAACGAAATAATTAGGTCAAGAAGAGTAAAACAAACGACAATTAAAGATAAAAAATATGCTCCGTTAATGTACCTGTTTCCACCCAACGAGTCCTGCAGCAACCTAGTGAGTTTCGAGTCTCGATATGGCACATGGCACCCTCGTTTTGCTTTGTCTCCTAATGCACTGATAACATTTCCAAGTGACAGCTATAGCAGATGAGACAAATAAATAGGCACCAAAATCATTATAAAGGGCACTAGACTCCATAAACTGCAGGCACAAAACAAGGGGGTAGAGGTCCAATCCAAGAAAAATGACACACTAAAACTTTTCAAAGAAGATACGGCCTTTGAATATTGTTTTTCAGATTCATAAATAGAGGAAATACCGTGGGAGGTCTTTACGTTTCATAATGCTACTACTAGCCAAACATGAAAGTTCTAAAAGAAGAGCACTTTCGTTCTTTTGCTGAAAAGGGCAGGAGTTTAGATACATCCCCTAGTTGCGAGCCTAGAACTAACTCTGGACATTGCAAAGAAGCGTTGTACTCTTGCAACAATTTACTCACCAATCCCTGATTGATGGATATTCCCTCTTTCGCACGGTCTCCAGTAGCTCCTGTTCTTTTCAATCTCTCTGATCCCGCAAGATCAACGAAATTGAACTTAGCTGACAAAGTCTCAAAGTCTTCGATTTGGTCACTTTCTTCCTTGTCTCCCTCATCCTCACCTTCTGCTGACTCAGCCTAAAACGACAAAAAAGATTTACAATACTCAACAATAAGTAGTAGAATGACAAGGCCTACCAAGCGCTGCCAGTGGCACGAACGACGTCGTTTGGAGCAGGAATTCTAACCATCTTGGAAATAAACTAGGGAATTATTATCCACATGATATAAAACAATCAAATACGCTCTCTATTTTCAAAAAATGAATTAGACATTGGAACGGTCATAGATGCAACTGTAGGCTCTGCAGACCGAATATCCCATAAGTGGGATTTTAATATAATAACTTTTTATATTTTTAATTTGCAATTAGTAACCTTGTATATATATTTTTCTTTTCTTTTTAACTTTAATTTTAGACTTGTGTAAATATTGTAAAGTAGGCTTAAATCAGCTGTAATTTAGCTATACTTTATTGTATATAAGTCAACAGAAAATGAAATGATGACGATGATGCCAGGAAACTTTTAGATGAAAAGTTTTATTTCTAAAAAACACTTTCTTTGAAGAAGGATCTTTTTTCACCTCCTGCAAAATGACCCTGACAATGATTATCCACTCTAGCCAACTAAATTAGATTTGTGCATTATATTTCTAATGCTAGTTGCTAAGTTGGTGTTTTTCTTCTAGTATATTCATAATTCAACATATCTATCTCTCAAATGGTGCTTAAACAGGCTTTTCACATGGAGGGTTTCTTGAAAATGAGTATATCCCTGAAGTTTTACGCTCTTCAATCAGATAAATTGCCCGCAAAATGCAACAAAATTGCTTAAACATAAACAATGATAGGTGAAATAGGTCAGTAAATTTGCAAAACCTTGAGCATTTGACTCAAATATTATTCACGTACATAAGACAGCAATGCGGTCAAAAGTATGATAAGATAGCTTTGTCTACCTTTGCCATCCTGTGATGTTTTAGGTGAACAGTGAAAATAGCATGTGATCGAGATGATGTGGCATTCATGTTCGTGCTTGCTGTTGTTCGTGATAATGCACCTTCCTGCAGGACGTTCATGATCTGAAATTAGGGAAAATAAAGACAGTAAATTTCGTAAACAAAGAATGACTGCAGCAGCTAGTCACAACTGAATTTGGGCTGAGGAATTTTTCACTTGCTTGTCCTTTCAATTGTAGTCACTGGTTTGAAACGGAGACATCAGAATTTGAGGAAAATAACATAGCTACAACGCCAATAAACATCTAAAAATACAAGTGAAGCTTAGGGCAAGAGCCAATCGGAGAATCACTTGGTACATAGACTATTCGGTATGTGTTTCAAGTATCTAAGGCTCACCGAAGGAGCAATTGAGTCACAGAATATGCTGTTGTTAGAACAAACTAATGTCACACACCAATAGAAGGGCTGAAACACGGACTAACAAGCTTAAAACTTAAATCACTTTGGCAGATATAAGGATTTTAGAACACTTCTCTGCATTTCGATCTGTTACAATCAATGGCTGTGACCAACGAAGGAACTGGTTGTCTACTGATATCTGATGTATGACTTTGTCTATCCTGACGTCATATCAGCTCAACCAATAAATGTATACAATTATTCGAATAATAGGTTGCAGTAATTAGCATGTGGATTCTTTGTAGTCATACTTGGAATAACTAAGAGCTAGTTCATACGATGAGCCATGGAAGACACGAACCTATTACAGCGTTGGTTCAGCAATGGCAAAGCCACTGGGGATGAGCCAGTGTTGAACCAATGAACTAAGTGAATGTGGTTCGAACCAATGTGTTTCTGTGGTTTCATACGCTGAACCGAAGATGAACATAACTGCTCAAATTGCTAAATACATAGGTTCGGCTCATCTATGGCTCATGGTATGAACTAGCTCTAAGTGCTCACATTGCAAATAGTACGTTCTCATCAATAAACTTACATCCTTCTCTGAAGTAACGTTCCTCATTGTCACTCCTGTTGTGTAGATATTGCTGTTTACATCCTCATGAATTTTAATAACCTTTCTGCCTTTATTTTCAATATCAAGTAGATCGATTATTTCTTCGTTGTAAAGCTGAAAAAATAAACTTTTGCGTAAAATGATCATCTTCAGGGGCGTCACTGGCAAACTCGACTACGAGGCTGCAAAGGCAAGTACGCTGACAAAAGGGTGTGGTCATCGACTGAAAAGGGTACGGCAAAAGTTACCTTAAATAACAAGAGTACGATTGGCGGACATTTAATTCTGCTGATGTATAAAAACAAATACTACTAATGGATTCAGCCTAGAATAAATTCCTCAAGAATATGGGTGCATAATTCAATTATTTTGACAGAAGAGGCATTTAGAGATTTGCCAACTATGAAATGGCATTTTGCAAACTTACCAACAGCCACTGGAATCAGTGGGTACAGGGTCCCTATGCTCCCCCGCAGTGACACCATTATGTATCTTCATGATGTACAAAATGAAAAGCTATCATTGTATTAACAGAAAAATCCAAAACTTCACACACAAAATACATGAATACCTCAATAAACTGGCATTGTACTTTGAATTCTGGAGGCGACTTGTTGCTGTCCACTGCATCTTTCTTCCTCTTATGAATACCATCAAAAAGATGCTGCATTGCACGTGGTATTATTCCAACCTGTTCAGGGCCTAAGCTATTGTTCATATCAAATGATGTACCCATTGTATAAGTCTTTCCAGAACCAGTCTATAACAAAATGAAACAAAAATGGATTGAATTAAATGTGTACAGCTTAAAACACAGCAAGAAAGTTCATGATTAGAAGAAGCATCTTGGCAAATTTATCACACAAAGTCAAAACCTTTAAGAGATATTTCTGAGGTTTATATATATCTGATAATGACTATGATTGGGTAGGTGCAAATTTCAAGAGCTTCAGAACTTCAGTGCATGCAAGTATGCCTTCCAAATGGAAATAATTTGGGTGATCAACTCTACTTTTAGTTGAAGGGACTTGAGGGGCAAGATTTGCACTTCTGAGTGGATATCATCAGAGCTATACAAGGCATAGTAACAAAATAACATCTTTGGAACAAGATCAAATCTTTGGAACCCTGCAGAATTTCATGCTCCTGCCTTTCTCTTTTGAAAGAGTCCCAATGGATGGGTGCAAAGGTGGATATATTAAGGGCACACAACTATAGAAGCAGCATATAGGCACATGTTGGATCACAATTAAAAGAGGAAGCAATAGAAAGACAATATATTAAATGATAATTTATAGATAGGCCAAAAACAAAAATTTCAATAAAAATAGCAGACTATAGGCCAGTAGAATATATCAGTTTTGTAAATAAACACCTATCAAATCTTTGATGTATCATAGTAAAAATATGATATTTAAATTAACTGTTTAGCCATAAAGCAGTAGACTTTTGCACTGAAAACTAACTGCAAAGACTTGAATTCAATAATAAATAGCTACATTATTAATATATTACCTGCTGGTAGAATATACTGAGAATATTGTATTAGAAATATGTGGATCTAAAGTCAATATTGGTCTATAAGTGCATATTATTAGCCAATATAGCTACCTGTCCATATGCTAATATTGTGGCATTGTAACCTTCAAAGCAGCTAAAAACAAAATGAAAAGCAATCGCCAGTTTTAAAGAATGACCTGTGACATATGAATAATTTGCCAGGTCATTCAACTTGATTAAAAATATAAAGCTGAACACTAGCTCTGTTCTGAATTGGCTCTGAATAAAGCAGAGCAACAACATAAATGAAAAGATTTTATAGCTGCTATCACTCATAATTAAGTATACCCCTTAAATTATAGGACAAAGTTGGTATGATTTAGTTACTGATTTTCAAACTCTTTTATTTAAAGTATTTCAAATTCTTTTTACTAATGAGCATTCAGGAAATTCCACATGTCTTTTTGATATCTAGCCCAATCTAAGGGAACATGGCCTCCTAGCAAAAACATGCTCAACAAATGTAGATTTTTATCCTCAAGAAATGGAAAACTGTTCCATTGAACGAGCTTACACTTTTAAGTAGTCACAGTTCCTTACTAGTGCAAACTGGAGTGGTGCCATGGGAGGGCTAGGGGGCTATAACTCCTTGTTAGAAAATCAAAGACATCCTGTTGGAAGTTGAAGAGCTTTTCTTTGGAGATCTTTTACCCCCTTTGCAGAAGGCTCATCCCCATCAGACAATTTCTGGCACCACCCTTGACGCAAACTTTCTCCTTTTGATCCTTACTTGTAACTGATACAATATGAATTAACCATATGCTACTAGTGAGTCCAAAATTATTTAAATCTGTAAAGAGAATCAAACCCAATAGTAAAAAACTATGCACCCAACAAAAGAAGATAAACACACATTATATACTGTATGTCTATATAAATATACTGTCAAGACACAGAACATTATGTCCTTTAGGTCATTCTAGGTCTTTGATTCTACTGAAATGCCTGCCAACAGAGTTTACAATCATCAAAAGCATTTCAAAAACTGGAAGCAGAGTAGCACTTACCCTTCAATTAAGTCTCTTGCAACATCACTAAAAATTTGATCTTGTTGAGAGTCAGTGTCAAATACATAATCATATGTGAAGGCTTTATCCTTGCCAAGAACTATCTGTGGAGTGTCATCCATTACTGTGGTACAGACACGACACATGTCTATTTTCTCAGCAGCGCTCTGTGGGCGAACCCTAGAAATCACAAGAAAAGAGTTCACATAGCTATGAGTGCTAATGCAAAGATAGGACTCTTCTCCTAAGGGGACAAACACACACACACACAAACATATATACAGACAGTGACACTCAGATACCTCAGTCATTTAATCTTTAATTCTATAGTATCAATACTATGTGCTGTATTCAGCAATTGAATACTGTAAGCTCCATTAAGCCTCCCTCTCTAATAAGCCCCTTCTCTAATAGGCCCATCTATTACATCCCCCTCTCTCGAGGATGTAAATGATTGACTGGGCTCTTAGAGCATGGAAAATACTGACAGATGAGATGATGAGCATAAAATAAGACCGATGTAAAGAACTACTTATGCATCTTAGAAACCTACAATATATCTAACTATATCTATCTATATACTTAACCTTTCAAAGGAACCCAAGAGGAAGAAGTTTGTTTATAAGATATTCCAGGATTATCAACTGACCCTGATGACCTGGATGAACATGTGGACATTATAGTTGGCTAATGTGAATATACTGTCAAAGTTTCCAATACCCAATTTTCAATGGAAGCAATGCAGAGGGAATGCAAAAGACCATTTGTATGGTAATTTTATCTTGAGGTAGTTTCCCTCACTAATAAGCCCCCCTCTCTAAATAGTCTCCCCTCTAAGATTCCAGAAAATAAATAAGCCTCCTGGGGCATAATAGAGCTTATATGGAAAAACGATAAATTATAAAGCCCTGGGCCAGTGGAACACCCTTTTGACATAGTTTGGGTATGGGGTGCACAAACACTTTTAACTTGATATTGCTGACTGAATGCTTGTCTCTGTGATACACCCCAGTTCACACGTATTCAACCTATTTCAGTCTCATAATAATAACCTTGGAAATCTCTTTTAATAACTCATCCTTGCATGTAATGTAGATAACATAGAAAAACATTTAAGTTGGTCTACTGTTGCTAAGCAGTGGTATCTTAATGCCTAAGTAATTCCTTGTAGCTAGGTCCATAGAATTCCCTTTTGTGTCCCCAAACAATAATAAAAGGATTACTTAGAGAATTCAGCTAGCATTTTAATGATCAATGAGAAAAGCAGGGTGTGCTAATCAGCCAAGGAGAGTGATGGAAAAGAGAAGATATAGAACAATGATGACTCACTACATCTGTTTATATAATAGCCAAAAAGCAAATTAAGCTCTGACAATGTGTTTTTCTTTGGTCAATGATATCAAAAATGAAAGTGATAGCACTTTCAAAGTATCAATTATGCCAAGTAAATTTTGGCAAAACAATGAAAAGTTCATAAAAACAAAAGATGAATGAGCCACCATAACTTTTGTAATACTTTGTACCATTTGGTAAATTTCTGAGCTGTAAACTTTAAAATATTGACTGTTTTTCTAGTACTAGGGTTGCTTTCTATTAGTCTAGGCTTGTGGCTTATATAAGACAAAACAAACTTTTACAATAGGACAATTAAAAAAGTGGAAAATGGGTGATACTTCATTATTCAGGCATTTGAAGGGTGTGGGGCCACCACCCATCATAACCCTACTCCCCTAACAGCCAAGTGATGATCACATTGCCTGACTTAATCGACAAGCAAAATAATTACTGACAAAACAAATGATTGCCGATAGCGTCGGCAAAACAAGGGGGTATAACACCACCACACCCCCTACTTCAGCACGTTCCTGAATAGCAAGCTATTGAGTAATAAAGATTAAATTTTACCTAGTTGCATTTGCAATTATGCATGATACGACACACATAAAGCCAAAACATTTGAAATTTACCAAAATTGCTATTAATGCAATGGAAAGTGGACGGGAAAAATTTCGCAAGACAGGAAATATGTTACCAAACAACATTTGAAACCCACACAGATACGTTAGTTGCTTGAGCCTATGGAAAGGGAAGCTCTGTGCATCAAGCAAAGCAGTGTTGGGAGAATAGATTTACCTGCAAATATGATGTGATACCTGCTGTTATTACAAGCAAGAAACAATGCAAAGGAAACAGAAAATCAAGATAACCGACCTTAGAGCAACTTTAACTGATGAATTATCATCTTTAGGGTTTTCTGCTATCACAGTCATGGCTGAGAACTTCTATATCCGCCAACACTTCAAGGTGTAGTTCAGCAAGAAAAATCCCTCTTGCTTTCGTTGCACAAGTTTATAACGCTCAAGAGGATTACACAGCTTTCAGATAAAAGTATCCATGTATTTTTTTCCATTCTACAATCAAATCACATACTTTTGCGCGCTATGGACATCTGCTGTTTAATCTCCATGATCAATAAGAATGAGCTCACCAACTACACAGCAAGATGCAAAAGTAAATGGCAATAACAATTGCTTTTTGCAGCCGCTGCTTCTTGGCCTAAAAATTCTTCCCAAACGGGCGGCTTCCTTCAGCGAATTCGTCTGATGTTTGTACCATATATGCTATTGTTCAAGCAAAGGAATCTCTCTTGTTAAGCTAGAGGGGCCGGTATTGCAAGTGGAAAGAGAAGAACCGTATATTAGGTTCTTTCTGCACCAAATTCCCAGACGCGAAAACTCCTTGCATGAGACAAATTAAAATGTAAATCCTGGCCACAATGAGGCAGGTTTTCAGGGTTCCAGAAAGAGGCTGAAGTTTTCCACTGTAAATTCTGTTCTTGGGCGTGACAGGCACGAAGTTAAATGGGAACAAAGAGGAGAATAACCCGCCCAAAGGAAAGAGCTCGCCCCTTTTCCCCTTCCAATAAGCGTAAGTTGAAATCATACTTTAACCGCAGTGTCTTACGTCAGTGGCGTGCTGGCTGGGAGGGGGCATGTGCCCCTCCGGAGAATGACCCGGGGCGCAAGACTGAGAAAGCGATATTTTAACATACGTTTTGAGGTCTGAGGGGGCGCCCCTAGAAGGTTCTCGATAATGAAAGTGCCCCTCTAGAGAATACTCTCCCAGGACGCTACTGCCTTAGTTTCGCGGGAAGTGCTTTCCACAGATGGGAAGTACAAGTCGAGCCTTCAAAATTACATTTCTTCTGTCTAGATCTGGCAAAGCACCAGTAGTTCAAAATACATATGACTTTGACAACCATAAGTTCTTGACTTAGTCATGCTTTGAAGTTTTAATGTTTTTACAATTCTAGATTAATTGATGTCTTGATAAATTAGTCTTAATCTTAGTATTAACATGCATTCAGCTGTGAAAGCATTAGCTAGACGAAAAGCCTGTAAATATATTGTCATTATCCATTATAAACGAAGTAAGATAGCTGCAGATGTCTTGACAACAAGCTAGAGTTTCCTATGAAAGCTAGAAATCGTAATTAATTCAAAAATACCATTCTCGATGCAGGGAATAACAAAGCAGTGTCCTCGCTGGATTCGAAGCACAAGCAGTTCAGAATATAGGCTGTTGTGAAAGCGATTGACATGCTCCTACAATTAGTTGGATCTAGGGGATTTAATTTTGGAGTAAATCAATAGTAATATCAATGTACATTTTCTTATCATCATACTCATTGGTTACCATTCATCATTTCTTAAAAGTATCAAGGGCAAATCTCGAAAAAAAGAAGTCGAGTTGTCGTTTCAAAATTACTTTTATTTAAAAATTCATTAGATCTAAAAAATGATACCTTTAAAACCAACATTGTAATGCAATACATAATTAGTAACTAGCACTCCTAAAAGTATGGTCATTAACATGAATACACAATTTAAGATAAATCTGGTAGCAACAAGCAGCACTGATGGGTTGATTCTAAAAGTCCAAACAAATTTACGTCATTTAACTGAGAGTTCCATAATGCACTGAATAGCAAAAATGGAATAATCATGGACTGTTTTGCACAGCATAGTTACGATCTACGCGTGGGATTACACGATAATGAACCAAGCATAAATAAATAGATAACAAAAATCAAAAACAGCGCATTAACAATATCACGAACTTGTAAACAAATGTAGTGGTGATTTCAAACAATATCAACAAGAAAGGCAATACGGGCAATATCATTACAGGGTTCGCAAAACGTTTGTAGCAAAAACTTCCCTGATTTTTTATATAATCTGAACATTTTTCCTGACTGATAGGGTGAATGTATGTACATTTTCCCTCAAAAGATTGTTTTTCCCTCGATTAAGTTTCAAAAAGATTTGGTAACTACGAACTCTTTTTGATACTTAGTCGGGGAAAAACTTTTCTAACCATGTTTAATATTTAAATATTACAGCTGACTTTTAGTTTTATCTTTTTACGTCCATCTTTCAACGAAATTATCAATACTACCATGTATCATGGACAGTCATTAGTTGGGGTTACACTGATAATCATGAGAAGTAAAATTGCCTGATTTTTTTAAAGAAAACATAAATTTCCAGACTATAGAAAAAGCTCCCTGATTTTCCCTGATCCTCCTGATTTTCCTCTGCTTTCCTTAAAACCTTAAATTTTTCCCTGATTTTCCCTGACTGAAACGAACCCTGCAAAAAGATTGGGCGTGTTTACTTCAACAACAGCCATACTACAGGGCTGCAGTAATGACAATCAAGCTAAATCGAACAAGCACGTGCTATCAAACATTGGAAAGTTCGACAAAGGAAACAATAGAACAATGAATGAAACACTGAACGAAAGCAAACAACGAGGAATGGTTTTAGTAAGGGTGCTGAATGATTTTAATAAGGGAGCATCCCTGATCCCCACTAAATTACCACTGAATAAATTATGCTAGCAAGAGTTCGAGCAAGAAAATATGCAACAAGATGTACAATGCCCCTCAATCTGAGTTGAAATTGTCCTACCTGGCCTTATAAGATCGCCCTAGCAATGGCAGGAGTAGTGAAACAGTTGCCGATCCAACCCACATACAATCAATAGTATAAATGCAGCCATAATTGAAATAACGATAGAATACCATTCGCAACTCAGGAACTCCTGGTGGTGGACAGGAAGATCAAGCGAACTCTAATAGTGCGAATATATGGCCAAGAGCTAAGCTACCAATGTGCACATTGCAACAGCAACTGATAATTCTAAATTGTCTGGTATTTCAATATACAATTTGGTCAAAGATCTATAATCGTTGCCAAAGCTAGCTGTAACACTAAGAATACTAGCTATTAAAGGAGCAATGTTTCTTCTTTGTAACTCTTCTTAACTAAACACCTCTTGAACGCAATGAATAGCCCCTCCCCCCCAAAACAATGCTGCTTCTTAAAGACAAGACATTGCTACAGCGTACTTCAATCGACTTAAAAGTGATCGTTCAGAAACGATGCAGTAACCAATATTGTATGGGGGAAGGTGAGACAAAGGACGGAAAGTATTCAAATTCAACAAAGCGTTCCAACTGTTGTGGCAACTATTGTAATACTCCTAAAAAAGTGAAAAACTATCAATATTACTTACAATGATATGGCTGTGATATGCTATTTCGTAGGTAGAACTTCTCTTTTCACTAGCATCATGGTGAAAGTCGTCGAGAGGTAAATACGTTTCTACAGTATCATCCAGAGTGATCGCACAATCACCCAGCATCTTAGAGATAATTGTCAACTTCGGATTCAGTACTTCATGCATATATCCTCTTTATGTCAACTACACTAGCCTTAAGCTTCAGAAGCCTTCTAAGCGTAAAAAATTGAAACACAAAATCCCTACTCTTTGGTATAAAATCAACTTTGTATTCAACAGCACACGGCATCCACGCATATCAATTTTCATCTAATTTTCGCCTGGAGAAGAACAAATAGTAAAGAATGGTAGAATGACAACTATAAAAACTGGACAAACAAGTAAAGAAAAAAGCTGAAAAAACTGCAATCGGTAGATACAGTACATAGAAATTGACAAAATAAAAAGATAGAGGCCCCTAACAACAGGTAATCCTCTATAGCAGGGGTATCAAACATACGCCCCAAGGCCTGGATCCCGCCTGCCAATTGGGGCCCTTGAAGGGATTTTGAGCGAACTGAAACCTAGCGGCTTTTCTCGCCTGTATTAGTTGGCATTGCATAGGTTGGCTCCCCCAGTTTTTCGCCATTGTCTTGCGTGCCAGATAGAGAAAATCTAATAAGTTATATATATATATATATATATA
>WIPJ01001924.1:123191-149423 GCA_018155075.1 Cassiopea andromeda
TATATATATATATATATATATATATATAAAGTCCCTATCATTTAGCTATGGCACCCTCTCGACCCCCGTCAGCTTACCCGGCCCGTGTGACGTCACACTATGCTTTCTGTGGCCCCTGAGCCACAATGAGTTTGACAACCATGCTCGATAGGGTGAAGTCTCCAAATGACGCTAAAATATCACTTGTATCTGGGAAGCTCTGCCTTTTGCACTGATATGCTAGTTCCAAACATTTTTTAAATAATCAGCGACCAAATTATATCGTATAAAATGAATGATCAATTTCAAGAGGCTGTAGCATATGTGTGTTCCTTCTGAAGCTACTGGTCCCAACAGCTCCTTCACTGTGCAATCTACACAAAAAATTCCCATTCCACGTGCTTCCCACGTGCTTCTCCGATCCTGTTTCGGAGCTTTACATCAAGGAACACCTACGACAATCTCCTGTGAAATAGGCAACTAGATATTACGTAGCCCCGCCTAAATCAGCGCCAAACTTCAATCAATGCACGATACCCAGTCCTTGCGGTCGGAATGCTATTTAATGCTAATACGAGGCAAATACTTAATTATTGATATCTTAAGCCTAATAACTATTTATTCGAAGACTAATTAGCTTAATCGCTACTGTGAAGCGGTATTATTCTCTATGGTAGGTGTATCCATTCAGCTTCAAATTTGCACTGGAAATATATACTAATCAGTGGTGTAGTATTAAATCTTTAACAAGGGAGACTCAAAACAGGTTTTTGAGACAATACCCTTTAAGGATCACGCAAAATTACTCCAAGTCAGTTCTTGATATTCCGCTCAACTCCAAACTTGTACCAGATTATATAATATACTTGCAACAACGTATTGGAAATGTTTCATTCATCTTCCGACTTGATGTAGGAAGATAAATGAAACGTTTTCAAAACGTTGATACCCAAAGTGAACTGTACCCCCATTGCAAACTTCCTATCAGTTCAACAAGGAAGCTACACACCCAGACCTCCATAGGACACCCTGATAATAATATTTTGCTACATGTCTTGTATAAAATAGGAAAACTAGTAGGGTTTAAGGGTAATGGCTTACAAAAACAAAAGGAAATATCTAAGAATTCAAAATGGCCACATTAAAATGGCCTACTTTACTATAAACTATGATACAAAAATTCTTTCAGACAATCTCTGAAGTGCAGCAAATGCCATGAAATGCATTGTAATACACAACTATCTATTCCTCACTCCATGACCACGTAGTGTAGTGGATATAGCGCTTCTCTTCTTTGCAGAAGGGCGATAATTGGAGAGATCTTTGAGCCCTGGCTCTATGATCGCTAACTGTCCACCCAGCGGCAAGTAGGGAGCACTGTAAGTGCAAAGGGGGCAAGGGAAAGACCTAGCCACCAGTGGTGTAGCCGAAAGAATCAAGGCCCTTAGGGACTTAACAAGGTTGGGGCTTCATCTTAGTTTTCACACTAAATATCAAATACAAAAAATTTGTCCCTCCGAAACAGGGGCCCCTTCGGATGTCAAAAGTTTGAGAGCCTTTAGGAGCTGTCTTAGCCCTAGCCTATTTTCTTAAGCCACTACCAGCCCATACCCAGAGACATGTGCGATCGCACATGCGCATGTTCATGCACGTGAAAAATCCCCAGCACGAATTAAAAATTCCCGTGCCAATATCACTATCTACCGTGCAATCGCAGATGCTAAATAGGAACTTCCTTATCGCAACTGTAACACAAGCTGTTTTATCCTAAATATGACATTTGACATGCTTCAGCAACGAGAAATTATATACATTGGGTATGTACATCTTGGGTCACATACGCAATTCCAAATTATTTAGAGCAATCGCCCTGGAAAGATAAGGGCGGAGGTGCGAATTGATGCTACCTAGCAAAACCTTTCAATTCCCAGCCCGAAAATTGTCACAGTAAATATGCCCCAACCCTTTACCTTTTTGCGCGATTGTCGTGTTTGTCTCTTTGTCTCTCTTCCTCACTATCTGATACAGAATCTGATTCACTCTCAGATGCTGAGCTTTCACCAGATGATGATGACGATGATGAGCTACTGGAACAAGATGAACTAGAATCCGATGCGATGCCCGTTTCCTCACTAATATCAACTGAATCTGCAATTTTCGATATTTCTGGTCGATGTTTCTATTCAAATAGAAAGAAATTGAACTTAGAAAAAACGAGCAATTTTTCAACTCTCCTGGTGTAAACAATGTTGATAACGTGATCGTTGACATATAGCTTACTCAAATGTCTTCAGAACAATCTATTGTACATACCTTCAACGTCCTATACCACTTTTTCGATAATTTTGGTCTTCCTCTATGGAAACAGATAAATTGTGAAATAAACTGTATACAAAGTAAATTTGAAAAGGAAGTAGCTAGTAGCAAATTAAAATACAGTCATATAAACTATAAACTGAATGAGATTACATGTCAATAGCTACGACTCTCTAGCATATAGAGTAGCACATTTACAGATGCATCAAATATAGTGACTTCATTAAAATAACACATCACTAGCACTGAACATATGGTCTCTAGTCTAAATTTGCAAATAGGTGAGTGCCATTTAAGGTTCAACCTGTGTGCCAAACAGCTTTTGCTTCACAATTTTCTGTAATAATTTGAACAGGCTATTGTTTGCATTGACCAGTCCACGCCTAAGTATGATTCCTGTAGCAATACATTGCGCTTAAGTGCACATATTTTTTTGTTTTTTTAATAGGTAATGTCTGGGAAAGGCCGTAGGGCCTATAACAAAGCCCCGACAAAGGAAAAACTGAGGAAACGGGGGAAGTTCAAGTAGAGAGGGAGATAAGATCAAGTTTGCTGATGTTGGATTTGAAAGATGACAAATTGTAGGATTCAGGGAAAGTAGTGGGTGGCAATGAGTTCCACAGTTGAGAAGTTCTAGGCATGAAAGATGATTTGTCAGCTAGAGTTCGTGGATTAGGTAAAGTAACTTGGAAAGGGTGTGAATAGGTAGAGCTTCTGGTGGTTCGGACATGCCTCACTGGATCAAGAATAATATTTTTGATTTACTAAGAGCAATGTCCGTGAAAATGGCGGTAGAAAATGGAAAGATCTGCAACAAGACGACAACGATACATACAAGGATAGTATGAATGAAAATGGCTGAAACTATCAAACTATGCTACAGACACACAACATCTTCAGGGCCAGGGTTCTAGTAAAAGAACGCCATGATAAAAACTTTGAACGAGAATACGTCTTGGACAACTGCTTTTCGGATTTAGAAATGAAAGAAATATCACAGTTTCTTGCATTTTGTTACTTTCAAGTTTAATGATGATTTTAAGCAGCTCTGCCTAAAAACAATAAAATAAGCAGTCTCATCTCCTATCTCTATGCTAGGATAAATTTTCTTAATTTTCCAAGAAAAACAAGAGCATATTTCATATGAGGTAAAGGGCAGGAACTCCTACAATTGTATGTCTGTGCTAGGAAGTTCCAAAATGCCTGCATATTGAAAAAAATCAACACTGACCTGACTGTTTTATGCCATACAATTGGAAAACTTGACACTGAACAAAAATTCTGTGTTACAGCACAGGTATCATCTAAATTTATAACAACATGCCACCATCCACCTGGAACAAACACTGTCTCCCCTGGCTTTTGGATTATTTCCAACTGCAAGGACAGAATTACAATAGTTTGAATGAAGACCTACTTCCAAGTGGTATGAGATTTCAACACACAAAGTAGAGCCTTTCAGAAATCACTGTATGGAATACTGCAAGCACCAGCTTAGTCCTATGTTGATACCACTTTCCTTTTATTCCCAATAAAAAAGGAGAAAACCTAGAGCTTTATACAAACTCAGCTAATAATTTAAATGAGCGCTTCCTCTATCCACCCTCATACTAACTCTAACCCTAAACTATGGGGTGGATAGCAGAAGCCTATGAGTTTGAAAGCTGATGCTACACTATACAAAAATGAACATCCAGAAAGCTTTGTTACAAATTAACTTTGACAACACAATCCAATAGCATGCAATGAATAATTCAAGACACAATGAAGCTTTTTTGAAGTAATTATCAGCTTCTAGCTGTATATTTGAAAAACAATATAAAAGCTTGCTGTAAAATAGATAAATAGTCTTACAGGTTTACAATCAGCTGGCCAAGTAGGTAATTGTGTTTTTGGATACACTGTTGTGAACCACATGATGGCCTCATCAGATTGGTCTCCTCCTTCACATCGCTTAACTTTAACAAGATCACGTGGTGTGTGAGATGGAAGCAGTGCCCATCTTTTATGACCAGATACTAAAGAATTCCAAGCACTTGTTCCAAGTGGATCTATGTGAATGCCTGTTCCAGATCTACTAGGGCCCATTACAAACCACCTAAGAAGATCCAATGTGTAAATTTATATATTAGCCAGGCATATTTACAAATTGAATGAAATTGGTCAGTTCTCAACAAAAAGATAATTTTCAAGATGGGCTACTAATAACTGACATGCTATATAAGCCAATGCTCAACTATATTCAAATGTGAATCTTCTCCAACAAAATATAGCCAGCTTTTCTTTTTAACCAATGGTGTTATAAACAAAGAAGAAATTTCATCAAACAGAAAGCTTCAATTAAAAAGCTGACTACACTAGTGTAGTAGAGTGTTGTGTAAGGAACTCATCTTTGCAGGCATTTCATCCTGAATACGAAAAATGCTGATGAATCATTTCACTAAACAAAGATAATCTAGCTGTTACCTTACATCTCTAGATGAAGCTCAATTCAGAAAAATTTTAAACATTTGAGAACTATAAAATTGCTATTTTTCTGTAGACACTCTCCCTATGCCATCATTTAGAATGGAGTAATTTCCCTATATTCAAGCTTTAAAATTCTGAAACTCCTAATCATAATGGAACAATATGAGATAATGATTAACAGTTTTTAACCTGTATGGTGGTCTTCTCTTTTCCCCTGCATACCTAAATAAATCATCAACAAAAAACCTTGGAATCTCATAATCTTCTAAAAGCTTCTTTTTCTTTGGATTCTACAAGAAAATTATGAAAACTAATTCCAAACAAGACCTATGGTACTTCTAATAATGCTTTGCTTTATAAAGCAAATAAAAATCAATCAGATTTTGACAAAACTAGTATGAATCTTCTAGAAGCAAAAGTCAGTAAACTTATACAAAATGCTCCATACTTTTTGGAGTCTAAAATTGAAGTATAAAAGCTTCTAATGAAGAGGACCAGAGCAATGCAAAACATACAGTGAATATTTGATTCCAAGTACAAAATAAAGCAATGACAAGGGTCTGCTCTCTTTGTGTTGCTCAGTAAATATCTTGTAACTCAGTAAAATTTTTGATATGGGCCCACTGAATATGCATTGTCTCATAAGGCACACTATATGTCAACAGGTAATGGGTAAATATCTGTTAAGAAATATGAAAAAGGCTCACCTCCCCAAAAGAGCCATCAAAAATATACAAAGGGCTATCATCTTTTTGTTTATTCATGTACTCTATGTAGTATTTCATTTTCATTTTTACTGAATACCCATCATTATCCTCTCCAACTTTGAATTTCTGATTACGGTACTTTTTCACTAACCTCTGAATAAGGCAAAAGGAGCATTAGATAAACCACATCAAATGAATCAACATCAAGAACAAAATTGCTTGTTCTGAATAGAAATCAACTTAAATTGGAGAAAGAGCTCATATCTGGCACATCAATACATACTGTTTACTACTGCTAAAAATATTGATGACATCACCACTGATATTGAATATGATGAGCCATAGTACAAGGACATGCAAAAATGTGTGTGAAATCAGTAATCCCCAATCCCCAGGCTATGGACCAGTGCTGGTCCATAGATCAATTGGCACCAGACCACAAAAGAAATATTTTGTTACTTGCCACGCAAATTAAGCTGACAGACTTTAGCATTATAGTGAAAAAGTACACTCTGTCAAGTCTATGTGATGGAGTGACCTTTCTACCCCCATTCACTAGGCCACCATAACAATATTAGTCTTTGTCATTTAGCATGGGCCATAGCAGGCCCACATGCCCATACACATGCAAATCAAATTGCAAATGTGATATATTGCACTTGCAACTTGGTGTTCTTGAACCTTTTCTGGTGTCTTCAAATTCTGATTTCATTATCACTACTGCCAACTGCCAGTGTTTAGTCTGATGATAGAGAATTGCTATTACAATTATCATTTAAGCTACAGCAGTTTCCTTGCTTGAATGAATTTGTTTGATTAATGCTACCTTTGTCTTAGCAGTGCGATAGCACACACAAAATCAATTGCTCATGCTAAGTTACCACATGGGCAGTGGTTTTCTCATGACATGGCCTGTAATATCAAATGCTAAATGGACTGTGGCTATAAAAAGGTTAAGGAGCACTGTTTTAAATGAATCAACTGTATTTGTGAGATGACTTTAAGTAGGTGTGACTTTTGGTTAAGAGCAAGTAGCCCTAGGTCTACTATGGGCATATGACAATTGAAAATAAATGTAAAAAACATACTTAGTGTAAGAAAGATGCACAAGAAACTGATTAATGGCTGATGCAAAGTAAACTACATCCAGCTCAGTGATTTCCTAGCTACAAAGTAAAATATAATGGTGCATTTAGATGGTTATATTTGATATGGTAATGCCACTAATTTCTTCTTCCTTATCATTGTAGCATCAACACATGCATACATTAAGGATAAAAATAAGAAATAATTTCATGTTCACCTCCTTTGTCCATTTTTTCTTTGCCATCCAATGATCTTGAACATGAGTCAAAACAACTGGAAGTTTTGGTATGTCAAACTTTTCTACAAATTCATCTTGTGAAATTTGTCTTACATCAACTCTTTGCACACTATCTTTCTGCACTACAGGATGAAGCGACACATCAAATTCCCAAGCAAAGTTGTGCTTTCTCCAACCATATTCACCCTTGAGTTCTGGAAAGAAATGAAAATCACATTGGCGACTTGATTCTTCTATTTTGAATGGAGCATGCATACAAATATTTTAATCATTGCTGAATTTTTACTCTTGATTATACTCCCAAAGCTACTTATTTCTACAGAGATGGCAAAAAAGAAATTCCTTTCAAAAAGTTCATCATATGCATTCACTTTCTATCTACAATGCCTAATCTGTAGTGGTTTGACAAGTTACTAGTCCCACCACTTGCAAAAATGTGTTTTAGCTTAAATAGTATTAGCTCTATCATGATCAACTTACTCTTTGTCTATACTTCAGTGAGATAAACAAAATACCTCAATAAACATGCTTGTACATAACAGTCAGAAAAATTCATATTGTCTTTTGAGGAAAATTGCTCAAGTGAAATTGAGGTCTGTCTAACTGAGGGGGGGCTGTAGCCCTCTTATCACCCCCTCTCCTATGCTTATGTATAGAAGGACAACACTGGTGCAGTTTATACTCCTCCATTAAATCTAAGGCCTACCCCTAATCCATACTGGAAAGTATGGCAGCCGTACGCAAGAAATTTTTACTTTGAAGGACACATTCATACAGATAAGGCAAGTGTGCATGTCCATGGGTGTGGTCATTGTCTCCCAGGAGCATCACAGTAAGTTGGATACACATTCCTTTGCAAACATGCATGTGCAAATGAGAGCGTCAGCAGTGATTGCATGCATGCACATGTGACCAAAACTTGCTTGCACAAGTGAGATCTTGTCGAAAACTGCCATTCTTTCCAGCATGGCCCCTAATAGAGCAAATGGCAGTTGATATGCCAGTCTGCAAAGCATAGCAGTTCTTGACAATATATTGTCTGCAAAGGCAAAAACGTGTGCATGAACGTAAAAACATTGAAATGCTATGTAATGTCTGCACTCCATTGCATATACTGCATGTGTGCTTCAGATACAAGTGTGCAGCTGTATATTTTGGTGCACATTGGACAAACTTAAGAGAAAATCTGCCAGTGTATACCTGCCACATTTTTCAGAATGGTTGATAGGTAGTTCAACTAAGTTCATGTAATTTAAATTCCAGAACATACAACTTTAAGTATACATACAAATGGCTAAATTACAAAAATGACACTATGTAAATTACTACAGTGATACAGAAAATTACTACATAATTACAGAGAATTAATACAACATTACAGAAAATTGATACAATATACAAACACTGGGAGGAACTAAATAAAATTGTATCCAGGGAATTTCTAAAAGGAGGAGCTCTATAGGTAAACTAATCGAGGAGAGAGCCCTCCAAAGGTGGGTTTCATAAAGTAGATTAGGATGGCATCCTCCGCTACCTCGCAGTCCAAACTGCAATAATCCCGGTTACTCGTTGGTGATAAGTCATTTATGGGCTCTTTGAAAGCTTGAGCCACGGCAACGGGGTAGCGGAGGGTGCCATTTTAATCTACTCAATAAAATGAAGAATCTATACATATTCAAATTACAATTGTAGCTATTTTCTACCTGGTCTAGCTCGATCTTTTGCTTCATTGATAACATAATCCGATCGCGAATTTGTCCCTTTCATTGCACTTTAGCTACTTCTGCAACTTTTTCTTATTTCTTGAGAAACTCATTTGCATACTGCAGTGTTGACCATGCAACATGCAGTCAGTCCAATGTTGTTGTCGTTGCATCGAGGACTCGTGAATGCTGATCGAGAGCACTGCGCATTGGGGGCGGGAACTGGGTAGGCTGTTTTGTATGAGAAAATAACAGCAAACTCAATATTTAGTTTTCACTAGAGATGATCAAAAGACTGTTGAGTTGTTAAGAGCAGTGTAGCCTTTCAACAAATGGTACTGTGACAGAGGTGGTGCAAGGAAGTTTCTGAAGGAGCTACTGTTTCTTTTGTATAAGAAAGTAGCTGGTCAAAAAGTTAATAAAGTTCAGTACTGGATTTTTGAGACTCGAGAAAGTTTTTAGTAACTATGTAATTAAAATTCGATTTATCTGTGCGCAAAACATCACAGTTATTTACCAAGATTTATCATTTCAAGTGTACATGGAGCTTTTTCATTTTCCATTTATATGCATGCGCAAAACATTGGAGCTAAAAGTATTTGGTAAGACTGTAGGAAAGGTGGCCGCTAGCCCCCAACCTCTGTTTTGTTTATTTACTTTTGAATTTTATTGTTTATTGAGTTGAATTTTTATTGATTGATTGGTTTTGGATCGAATATATTGTGATTACTGGACATTCGAAAAAAGATGGGAATTGAGAATTGAATGAAGAAGGAGCTCTGGAAACAAACAAAAAAAAGGGATCAAGAAGCAACGTGATTGAACTGTCGAAACGGGACTGGATGGTTTTGTGAATGAAAGCCCTCTTACAGAATTGGACTCTGAAGATGATAACTCACGCCTTGACTTTGATCACTGGATTTCACAGCGACAAGTGAAGTGAAGAAGCGTAAGGAAGAACTTGTTATTAACATTTATTTTATATATTTTCATTAGTTTAATTCATTTATTTATACAGTCCTCTAATTTTATATGATTTCGATTCTTTGGAATTGTACCGAACCCATTTGGGTAATTATATTCCGCCAACCAGATGGGCGCGTCTAGTCCTCTGGCCCGACGCAGAACCTATTGCGGAAAAATCGACAAAGACAGTCTTCAGAAAATTTTGATACTCGAATTGTGAAAAAGTTAAGAACCTTCTACAAATAGGGGGCTATGATGCTAGGAAGAGGGGCATACACCATCCTTCAGCCTTCCCTTGGCGCTACCCTTGTAATTATTAAGTGGACGTTTTCTTGTTAAAGGAAAGGTGACATTTGAAGTCTCCATTTCTATATTGCTACATCAAATATAACAAATGAATGGTCTAACCTGCGAAGGACTTGAAGATCGGAGGCTCGTAAAAACTATGATTTTTCACAACCATGATTCATTTGAGCTTACCATTGAACACTGTCTGGTAGTTACTCAAAATTCCTCCAATTAAAATCAGGAGTGAAATTAATAAAGAGAGACGACATGTCTTAAAATGATGTTTATGAACATATAGGTGCAAGAAGTGACAACAGCCAAGTCGAAATCTCTCTTCAAAAAATATCTTATAATCAGGCATGCCGGAGCCAGGGGGCTGCAGCCTTCCCCACTTTTCTGTTAGTGCATGACGTCATACAATAGATATCCTATTCTAGCTAAGATAGCGTATACTTTGATGCTCAAAAGGGGGTTTCTTTGCAATCTAAGGATGCATGTTTAAAACTTTTAAGGGACTCCGCCCCCAACTCCCACTTCTACACCCAATAAATAATGGCCACTCGTCCCAGCCCCTTCATTCAAAAATGTGCTCTGGCGTCCCTGTATAACACATATTTTTCTATAAGAAAATAGATCATATGAGAGTAGTGGATATAATGGGAGTAGTGCTTGCATGCTTAAAAAGTTAAGAAAGTTCTATATTGGATTCTTGAGAACTAAGAACGTCCATGGCTATATATGCATTTAAACTTACAATAATCAGTGTATAAAATATTTTATATCTTGTGTTCGTTTATCTCCAACAGTTTATCTTATTTTATCGATAAAGAGATACAATTGCGTTAGGCGTACGTCTAAGGGTATGCACTGTCATTTAATGTGAGTACGCAAAACATCAGAAATCAATAAACTTTTGGCAAAGAAAGTGTTAAGAAAGTATAGATACTGAAACCGTCTAAAAGCTGAAGGAGATTCGATACTGGGTGTCAGAGAAGAACAAACTTTTTGAGTGACATTTTAAGCAGGCAGCGTTCTGCGTGCGTTAATGCCTGGTTATTTAGATTTGGACATCGTTTTGTTTCGTTTAGTTAGGATAGCTAGGAGCTGAGCTGGGAACCTAGACGTTAGGGAGTTTACGGATTAAAAATCTAGGAACTATTCTGCTAGATCGAATCTTTGCTACTTATTTTTTTAATTAATGTACGGGGTTTCCGTACACAGTGGTCCACCGAGCCGGACTTGTTTACGATGGAAAATTTTGAGAAGTTGAGAAGGATTCGAAAAGCCAAACGAAAGTACCTTTCGGACGTGCAGAACGATGCGGATAAATTATTGAAGTCCTCTGACCCAGCGCAAGAAGCACGCTTACGACACAAATTGGTGAAACTTTAACAGAAACTTGAAGACATTAATAAAGTGGGTGAAGCAATTCTGAATATATTGGAAGATAAAGACGAAATCGAACATGAAATTAGAGACGCTGCGCAATTTAGAGATTTTATGTACGACACGTTTGCGCTAACTGAGCTGGTTTTAAAAAGATTTGAGAATAAGACTATGCAACCCAAGACGGATGCGACAGTGACCCCTAGTTTCTCCACAAAAATAAAATTGCCGACAGTAGCTTTGAAAAGATTTGACGGAGATCCATGTAAATGGCAGACCTTTTGGGAAAGTTTTTGTTCGGCGGTTCATAAAGATGAATCTTTGCCCTACATCATGAAATTTCATCATTTGAACTCGTTGCTGGAAGGAAAAGCTGCAGCAACTACTGGAAGACTTTCAGTTTCTGGGAGTACTTAGAAAGAAGCCATAAAGGTATTAGAAAGTCTTTATGGGCAGAAGGATAATGCCATTGCCAGCCACATGGAGAAATTGTACAATTTGCCTGCTGTCAAAACTACGGAAACTAAAAGGCTACGAGACATGTTCGATAAAATAGAAACTCACGTTCGTGGGCTTAAAGCGTTGGGAGTTGCCACTGAGCAATATGATAAGCTATTGAGACCGCTGTTACAACCAAATTTACCGAATGATATTCAAGTAGACATTAGCCAAAAATGTGGAAGCGATGCTTGGAATTTGAAGGCCTTAATGGGTGCACTCAGAACTGAAATAGAAGCAAGGGAGCGTTGTTTTGAGAATGTGATACACACAAGGATCCTGCTACAAAGGAGGAACGTAGGGTACAAAGGCTCCCACCGACAACTGCTGCCATTTACACCGCTGAAAGAATATATAATCGCAATATGACCCCACTCCCCTGTATATTTTGCAAGGGACAGCATAAAATGAGTGCATGCCAAACAGTGGAGAGTATTTCTGCAAGACGCGATGTTCTGAGTCGAGAGGGTAGGTGTTACATTTGTCTTAAAAGGGGTGACATTGCGGATTCGTGCAGATCACAAAGCAGATGTTTTACATGTAAAGGAAACCACCACTCGGCGATTTGTCATGAACAGATTTTTGAGCAGCGCAAGGAACCAGAAACTGAGACTCTGCCTAAAACCCCCGAGAAAGCGATGAATTTGCGAGCTGATACAACAAATTCCATGCTCTTGCAGACAGCACAAGTACTAACTTGCCATCCAGCAGGTCAGAAGAAAGTCGTACGGGCAAGAGCAATTTTTGACTCCGGAAGCCAACGAAGTTACATTTTGGGAGGAACGAAACAGCTTAACTTACCCACGGTTGCTAAGGAAAATATTGTTGTTAATGTATTTGGCAATTCACACGGAACAGAACAAATCGCTGAGCTCTGTTACCATGATCATTAAGAATCCATGGGGTGACAACAATAGCGTGGTGGAAATTGATGCATTGGCTGTCCCTCATACTTGCGCTCCCGTGAAAGGGCAAGAAATTGATTTAACTCAAAGATCATTTGCACACTTGAAGGGCTTAAAGCTTGCTGATCTATCATCTGATGAAAGGGGATCGGAAATCCAATTGCTGATCAGAGGGAACCACATGTGGAGTTGTTTTACTGGAGAGATGTGTCGCGACAACGATAACAAGGAACCTGTAGCGATGAATACTATTTTTGGATGGATGTTATCGCGGCCCAGGAGCAAAGATGTCCAGATCTAAGCAGCTAGCACAAATTTGAACGCTACACATATTTTGCGATTGAGTACATCTGATATTTCAGCTACGTCACAGAAAACGGATATGGACTAGAAGTTCAAAAGTTTTGGGACTTTGACGGTATTGGAATTCGGGATACTGAGAGTTTGGAAGAACAATTTGAAAGGAACATTAATTTTCAAGACGGAAAATACACAGTTAATTTGCCATTTCGTGATGAGAATCCTACTTTACCTAACAATTATACATTGCTGGAAATCGATTGAACACCTTAACAATGTGCCTCCGCAGAGATCCTGATACGATGAAGGAATATGATAAAATTATTGCTGAAAAATTGGACAAAGGAATAATTGAAAAGGTTGATATGAACAAGCCTGTGAATGAAGGAAAAGTGTTTTACTGACCCCATCGACCCGCTATAAGAAATGACGCTATTACAACAAAGCTACATGTTATACACGACGCTTCCTGTGAAGTGAATGGAATTTCACTAAACGATATTTTGCTGAAAGTAAACTTCGTTAAACGCAGGTTTATGGCAAGAAGAGGAGTACCAAAACATAATAACGCGGATAACACGAAAACAGTTAAAACCGTTACTAGTACTATTCAGAAGCTTACGAGCAGTCACAAGTTGCAGACATTTTAAACGGAATTTCGGATTACTTGGCGATTCAACTTGTCACTCAGCCCTTGGCAAGGAGGACATTATGGAAGGATGGTAAAGGAAAGTAAGCGCTGTTTGAGGAAAACTCTTGGGAAAGCTTTTCTTTCGTTCGATGAACTCCATACGGTGATCGTGGAAATTGAAAACGTGTTAAATTAAAGACCTTTGATTTATTATTCGGATGAGGATTGGGAAGAACCACTGACCCCTTCACATCTCTTGCATGGACGGAGAATTTAGTCATTACCAGATGTAGAGAGCAGGGGCGGATCCAGGGAGAAATCTGACCAGGGCTCAACAAAAAGATCGTGGGCGTGGCTATATGGGTGTGGAAACTATCACAAACTATGAACAAATAAGGTCCAGTTGGTCCGACTTTTATTATTGACTTGAAATTCGATACTCTAGACTTCAGTAAAGAAGCAATCGAGCACGTCATTCACTTTGTTTTGTTGAATTTATAAAAAGGTTAACACCGCACACGTTTCTCTCAATCTGTTGAAACTCGCAAGGTTGGGGTATTTCTAACATGGGTTTGGCAATAAGTGTGAGGCTTGATAAACTTGACTCGCTGACATCCAGCACCTGCTCTGTTCAATATCTGACTTCATCACAAAAGTAAACAGTTGACAACGGAAATAGTGCTAGGTGGAAGTAAAATTCGATAGTAGCGTTGGTTTTAAATATGAAATAGTGCCTTTTAATGGAAACAACTACCATAGTTGGAAGTTCCAGATGAAGATGGTGCTAATGTCAAAAGGTTTGTGGAGCGTTGTTGCTGGCACTGACGCTGAACCCGAAGGAAAGGGAGTTACCGAGCGAGAAAAGAAAAATTGGAGAAATCGTCAAGACATTGCATACGCAACGATTGCGTTGGCCGTTGAATCTAAGCAGCAAACGTACGTTCGCCATACTGATAATGCAAAGAAAGCTTGGGATGATTTGGCAAAAAGATTTGAGAAAAAATCACTTTCTGCGAGAATTCATTACAGAAGACAACTATATTCTCTACGAATGACGAGCAGGGAAAGTGTGTTAGAGCGCATTGAAAAGATGAAAATAATTTCAGAGCAGTTACAAGACATTGGCGATACTGTAAAAGAATCAGAATTGTGCATTTTTTATTATCGAGTTTGCCAGATACTTTTAACGGTTTGATAACCGCACTTGAGACATTTATAGGTGATGATGAGACAAAGCTAACGTGGGATTATGTTAGAAATGGCTTGCTGAGCGATGAAGATAAACGAAAATACAAAGAGCAGCAGGATAAGCATGGAGCAATTAGTCAAAATGCGTTAATAGCCAGTCAGAGAGATGCTAACTCAGTGGGAGTTTTGGAATGTGAGCGCTGTGGAAAGACAGGACATTGTGCCGCAAAGTGTTATTCAACTTTGCAGAATAGGCCTAAGAAATCAGGTCGTTTCCCAGGAAAATGCCATTCTTGTGGAAAAACAGGGCACAACGCCAAAGACTGTACCAAAAGTCAGCCCAAAAGGAAAGCAGACCAGACAAATAACAATACTGCAATGAAAGTTGGTCCAAAATCGCAGTCAAAGTGGTGGTGTGTGGACTCTGGAGCCTCACAACACATGTCATCGATGCTAGACAGAATGACAGAGTATAAGAAGTTCAAGAAACCTGTGAAGATTTTCATGGGTGATAATAGCATGCTCCTAGGATTGGGAAAAGGCAATCTTGATGTTGATGTATACACTGAATCAGAGCAGAGTACAGTTACATTAACAGATGTTTTATATGTACCAGAGTTAAAACAAAATTTATTGTCAATTAAGGCAGCATCTACTAAAGAATGGCAATTTTATTTCATCGGCAACACATGTAAAATTATGAAAGACAGCAGAATCAAAGCGTTTGCATCATCAAATGGTACTCTATATCGGTTAGTGGAAAATTTGAATGAATATGCTGCTGTTGCCACAATAGGAGAAATGAATGAGCAGAATTTGAATTATGAAACTTGGCATCATAGATTTGGTCACTTGGGAATGGACAAAGTCAAATTAATACGTGATAAAGAGATCGTCTGCAATATGAAGTGCACCAAAGGATCCATTAATCGAGACTGTGAAGCTTGCATTCAAGGAAAAATGACAAGAAAACCATTTCCAAAAGGAGGGAATAATCAAACAAGAGAAGTATTAGAGTTGATCCACTTAGACGTTTGTGGGCCAATGCCTGTTGAATCGCTTGCAGGATCAAAGTACTTTGTCACTGTTATTGACGACAGTTCAAGATTTACTGTAGTATATTTCATCAAAAATAAGAGTGGTATTTGAGAAGTTTAAATTATTTGTTGCTTGGGCTGAAAACATGACAGGGAAGCGCATAAAGTGACAATGGTGGTGAATACAGTTCAAAAGAATACAAAAATTTTTGTAATGAGGGAGGAATTAAACATGAGTTTACAGTGGGACGAGCACCTCAACAAAATGGCATGTCCGAGCGCATGAACAGAACAGTGATTGAGTCTGCACGATCTATGCTTCAGCAAAGTAAAATGCTGTGTATACAGCAGTGTATCTGAGAAATTGCTGTCCAACCACTGCAATAAAGGACAATGTCCCATATGAAATCTGGTACAGAAAGAAACCATCAGTTTCCCAACTTCGAGTATTCGGATGCAATGTTTATGTTCGTGTAGAAAACGCATCAAAATATGATGCAAAAGCCAAAAGGTGTCGTTTTGTCAGATATTCATCACAAAAGAAAGGCTACAGAGTGTATGACATCAAGAAAGACATCATTGAGACACATAGAGATGTTAAATTTATGGAGAGTCAATTCGGTAATCAAGAGTACCAAGACCATGTTCCAGAAAAAGCAAATTTACCAATTTAGTCCTTATTTTGAAACTGAAGATGAAATGCAGCTAGAGGTTGGATTTCTCTAACCGATGTAAGACGTGCTCTGATCAACGCATGAATTACACCAAAATAGTAAATAATCTATATATAATTGTGATGATAAGTAACGCCGTCTCTTTGACATGTACCTTCCTGTATCAGAGTCATTTGGCATTAGATATAAATAAATTGAGCCCGTGTAAGTCTTGTGATTCCGCAAAATGATTCTCAACTGAACCTTGTTGTATCTGTCTCATCTCTTGGGACCTCATGAGTCTAACAACCGATTCAGACACTTCTAGTACCTCTAAGTAACTGCCAAATCTCACGTAAAGCGCTCAAAAACTACCGTCTTTCTCGCCACAAGGGCACTACTTCAACATCAACAATATCATGTGTAGTGCTCATGTTGACATAGTCGAGCCCTGGTCACGGAGTATTGTGATTGGCTAAGAGAAATTGAGCCCTGGTCAGGGCGATGTTCTATTGGATGAAAGAGGATATTTACATCCGACCAGGGCTTGTCCCAAAATTGTTACAAAATAGAGAGATCTGATTGGATCCTGGGTAGTCGAGCCTCTGTATATTACAGACTGACCAGGGCTCGGAAGAAATGCAGCATGTGATAGAAAAGCTAAATAGTGATTTGACGAGCATATTCCCAATGTGATAACTGATTGGATAATATTACCTTCTGCGTCCGCAAAAGACACCTGGTATCTTAGAGGTTGTTATTCTGAGAAAGACTGAAATAAGCAGCGATAGGGCTTTATTAGCATTGTCCATGAAGAATAAATACTGGTGACTACTTTTGATAATTCCCGTTTTAATTCAGCCAGCTATTTAGGATTGAAAATCTGACCTGTGCTCAAGCTCTGGTAGCCCTGGTCTGGATCCGCCACTGGTAAAGAGTTCCAGTGTGGCGAATTTAAAATTAGGAAATTCAGTGCTTACATGTCGTATGAAGCATTTGTCTGCATTATTATCACGCTATTGGAATCAGTGAGACGATATTACTTGTATGGAAGAAGAAGGGGGAAACATTTGAGATTTCGGTTGGAGATGTCGTTATTATTCATGAGGAGAAACAGCCCAGATCAAACTGGCGTTTAGGAAAAGTCGAAGGAATTATTCGTGGAAAGGATGGACATATTCGTGGGGCTTCACTTCGAGTTATTACACGGGAAGGACGGCACTCAATAATCGAAAGACCATTGCAAGAATTTTTCCCTTTGGAAATTGCTACTAACGAGATATTGGAACTGGAAGAGGGAAGAGTATCGGAAATGAACTCTTGTGAAACAATCGATAGACCTGATGAACCTGATAGACTTGTTAGACCCGGCAGACCAAGACGATTCGCAGCTGCTAATGCTGACTTGATAAGGAGACAATCTCAATTTCTTGTTGTTGATAATTGCTGATCAAGGTGGGAGGTGTGCCGGAAAAGAAGAAACTTTTTGAGCGACATTTTAAGCAGGCAGCGTGCTGCGTGCGTTAATGTTTGATTATTTAGATTTAGACTTCGTTTTGTTTTGTTTAGTTAGGGTAGTTAGGACCAGAGCTGGGAACCTAGACGCTAGGTAGTTTACGGAGTAGAAACTTAGGAACAATTTCCATAGATCGAAT
Organism: Cassiopea andromeda; assembly: GCA_018155075.1. NCBI lineage: Eukaryota > Metazoa > Cnidaria > Scyphozoa > Rhizostomeae > Cassiopeidae > Cassiopea > Cassiopea andromeda. The sequence continues at coordinate 141,197 of WIPJ01001924.1, forward strand.
CTTTTGGTACTTATGTATTGAATTAAAGTACGGGTTTCCGTACATACGGGACTACCCTTACTGTTATGTATACTTGAAGGGAAGCAACACCACAAACACCGCAAGAGACTGTCTTTTGTAGGAATTAGAGATCTACCAGTAGTGTAGTCATAGTAACATTACCCCCCCCCGTTAGTTGATTATTACTACCTGTAGCATTGTGCAGCCTATCATTCGGCCATAGTTCTCTAGTAGAAAAGCACAATCCAAGTTTACTTTGTGTTCGTTGTATCCTACATTACTATAGCCGAATTATAACAAAATGGAATCCAAAATCAAAAGTTTCGACGGGAATGAAGATGATAAAGTATTCGTTGAGAAAGTTCAGCTGCACTCAGCGTTGAAGGGATACACTGGAGAAAAGGCTGCCCAAAATTTGGCGAGCCGATTAGAAGGCAGGGTCTTCGATATTTATTTACGTTTGTCTGACGCAGATAAAAAGTCCTTTGACACGATAAAAGGAGAATTATTAAAGCAGTTCAAACAAGGCCATAAGATCAGGGAAGAAGCTATTAGCAAGCTGGCTTCTCGGTCCCAATGTGAAGATGAATCACCATAAACCTTCGCATACCATAGTCAGGAGTTGGTAAAACTCGCCTACCCATCATTCGAAGAGGACATTCAAAAAATAATTGCCAAGGATTACCATATCGAGGGAATGCACCCAAGGATGCAAGTCGCCCTAAAGTCATTATCGAATTTCGACTCGTTAGATATAAAAACCTCAGCAATTGAGACGACAAGACTAGCCACTGCTGGAATTGAATCATTTATGTTAAAAAAAGGAGAACAATGTAGATCAAAAGCAGAACCCTATTATGATAATTTCATTGACAGTTGCTGACAAAGTAATGAAAAAATTGAAGACCTCTCATTGTGCCAATCTGCAGAACCGGAAAGCCCATCAGATATAAGCTGTCTTTAATTGCGTAAGAAGTAATCACAGGAAGTCAAATAAAAGCCGCTGTTTTGGTCAAGGACGTAGTTACCACACCGTAGCACTCAGCATCTGGTAAGAAATTGCCCTTTAAGATTCTGCCAGGCATGTGGCAATAAAGGATATGATGCTTGAGATCCATCCTGTCCAAAATACCAATGACTAGGCCATCCCATCACAACTCATGATGCACTGAAATCAGGTAACTTTTCGGCTATTTTGAACGTAAACTTCAATGATATTCCTATTAATGCACTGATAGATACAGGAGCCTGCTGCTCTATAATTGATATTGGAAGTTTATAAAAGGCACGTACCCATTACCACACGTTCGTGATGCCCTGGACAAGATGCATGGAACCAAATTCTGGTCAACCCTTGTTGCAGCATCTGCATATTAGTCGATGCCTTTACGTGAAACGGACAAAGAAAAGACCGCCTTTTATATGCCTCGTGGGAAGTTTGAATTCAATGTCACTCCATTCGGACTTTGTAATGCAGGAGCCTCTTATCAACCTTTAATGGACGTTACTCTGTTGGGCTTGTCTTCAAGTCAGATTTAGCATACATGGATGACATTGTCATTTTTAGCAGATCATTCCCAGAACATTTATCAGACCTTACTGACATTTTCCAATGCATAGAGGCTCCCAACAGTTCTTTAAAGCTGGCTAAATGTTTTTCTGGCAGTTCAAAGGTAGACTTTCTAGGCTATGAGCTTTCATAAAATGGTATACAGCCCCAAGCCCAATTAAAAGATGCCATTCGAAGCTATCAATGACCTTCGTCAACAAAAGAGCTGAAAGGATTTCTAGGGTCATAAGCTTCTACAGAGCTTTTGCTCCCAACTTTTCAATAACTAGCCGCCCTTTAAACAAGTTGACAAGTGATTATTCCCAATATGTTTGGACAGAGGATTGTTGACAAGCCTTTTGCCATTTGAAAAACCTATTAACATCTACGCCAGTCCTTCAATTTCCTGACCTTAACAAGCCCTTTACTCTAGAAGTGGATGTTAGCCATTTTGCGGTGGGTGGAGTTTAGTCACAACTTAGCTCCGATCAAAGCTTGCATCCTTTAGCATATTTCTCTACCGCTTCACAAGGATCCCAACTGAACTAGTCTGCAACTGAGAAAGAAGCATATGCTTTATTAATGGCAGTGCAGCATTGGCATGTCTACTTAGCAGGAAACCATTGCACTTTACACTCTGATCATAATCCATTAAACACCCTCACGAATCTAAAAATCCTCAACGGAAAAATAGGTCGCTGGTTGTCTGAATTAGAAGAGGTTGAAATTGTACACTCAAATAAAAGTTCTGTAGTTATTCCCAAGTTGGATAAGATTTTTACCGTTCATGGAATCCCGTTTGAATTAACCTCTGATAATGGACCATCTTTTAATGGGGATGAGTTTCTCGTTACTTAAAGTTGTTGGGTGAAGTCTACCCCGTCTACTCCAAAATGGCCACAAGGTAATGAGGAAGTTGAACCTTTCATGCAACCATTAGCTAAAGCACTAACTACAGCAGTTGTAGAAGGAAGAAATGACAACAAGAGTAATGCAGGTTTTAATTGCAGTGCAGAACAGCACCGCATAGTACGACCAAGGTACCACCTTCCGAATTGTCAATTAACAGAACTGTTCGTGGAGCATTACCGACTTTAAAGCCTCGTGCTATTGTTAACTGGCATAAAGAAGCTAAGGACAACGAGCAACAACGTTGTGTCTACAACAAGTCCTATTCAGCTTTAGATGGTAATGCAAAAGAAAGTACAATCAAGATTGGAGATACTGTTTTCCTTCAACAAGAGAAGAAGCGGAAATTAATGCCTAAATTCCATACTACCCCATATAAAGTAATTGCTCGTAGAGGTACGACAATTGTGGCCAGTGCTATAAAGCTAGATAAATAACTAGGGGGGCTCATAAAGTCGTGTATTTTAAAACGAGGCTATGTAATGTATTCCAAAACGAGGCTACTTGACAATGAGCAATTTTCACCACTGATGAAGCTTGAAAAGTAGCTTCTTTGGAAAGAAGATGGTTTAATGTTATGACAATGTTGAACATAAAGGAAGCGGTTGGAAAAACTCTTTAGAAAAAGTCCCATTGTGATGTCGATTATTCTAGGAACATGAACAAGAATCTCGTAGCCTTTTCATTTTTTGGTCTGAATCAGTGTTTGTTTGGAATAGCTAGGGGGGGCTCTGGCCCCCACAAAATAAAGAAACAATTACATGAAACGTTTCGCATTTCAAGCGCATTCCGGATATGAATGAAATGGATTGTAGTAGTGAAGATGAGCGTGATAAAGAACTTGAACTAGACAATGACTATAGGAGATCGAACAGAAAAAGAAGAGCACCAGTGCGATATGGACATGGACTTTCCTATTAATATTTAGGAACATTTACATTTTATATTCTCCTTGTTTTGTTGTGCTGATTATAGTTAAAAAAGAGAGGGTGATGTAGTAATGATGTATGTATTGAGCACAGGGCTCAAAGGAGTAAAGAGAATAGACAAGCGTGTGAGCATGTTGAATGTACATTGAATTGCAGATCTTGTCATATTTCAAAGGGAGTGTTTTCATTCCTATAACCAGAAACCACAGAGATTTGAGTTCGTGGATCGGGTAGAGTAACTTGGAAAGTGTGTGATTTGGAAGAGTTTCTGGCTGCTCGAATACACCTCACTGCATGGTTTGGCTAAATGGCTTAGTAAGCGCAAACACCAATTAGTGTATTAGCATCTGGGACAATATGAGCATGATAGCAAGCAGCCACATCCTATTTTATGATGTTGCCCATGGAACTATATTTCCTAAACCTGTTAGAAACTATCCTTAGAAAATTAAGGTTTCATGATGAAACCAGCTGTACATGGCTTATCTTCATTTACAGCGGTAAGGGGGCATAGTTTATTCCAGATTTTAACTCTAAGATTGTTAGCTTTTTTGTCAAAAATTAGCTAATCTTCAAATCCGAAAGTGCCCTGTAAGTCTCATGCATGGCCTTGGTTGGCTCTTTCAGCAACACGATCCAACTGTTTCATGACATCTTTATTCACTCTCTTACCATGCTCAATTATAGACTTTGAAAACATTGAAATTAGTGTTTCAACCTGAAAAGAATAGAAAAGCAACTTAAAAGTGTGAACAGGAAAGAAACTTGACTAACAGTTTGTCATAAAAATTGAATATAGTTTTGGATTTAAGTATTAGCAGGAAGTGCCCTAGGCCTGCTGACATACCGTAAAAGCTCTATGAAGCCCCCCTCTCCAATAAGCCCCCTTTTCAAGCAAAAATTGCAAATAAGCCCACGTCTAGGACTGCAAAACATAAATAGGCCCCCCGAGACTTAATAGAGCTTTTACGGCATTCATCTATTTTTACACTATACAAACATTCCCAATGATATGAGACATACCCAATGACATGAGGGTAATCTGTGAATCATGAGCAGGTACTAGCTCGTCGCTCAGTCTCAAAACCTAATAAACTAGCCTACAGAAGGCCGCAGAGTATTTTTACTTGACATTCAATGAAGAGCACTTTTCCTGAACATTCAATAAGGAATTTACTTGGAAGTTAATGTTTAGTAACATGAAGCAATATAAATTCGACACACAAAGAACTCAACATGAAGCAATACTAAGGCCCTATTCACACGATACCGGATTCATTATAGCTACGGATTCTTAACCCAATCCGATGTCAAATTTTCCTCTGTTCACACGATATCGGATTCACTTTCCTCCACTGCTCACACGAATACGCTACTCTTTGTAGAGAGTATTCGTGCTAATGCTATTGTATGAAAGAACTTTTCATAGCAACGATGAAAGCTTGAGGAATGTTGGAATGTTGTGACTTCGAAAAACAAAGCTGTCTGCATGTCAAAGAGCGCTTCCGGAGTGATGATGCGTCGGATTCATCTGTTCACACGAGCACTAAAACAATCCGATACATTTAGTAATACGGTGTACCCCACTTCCACAGCGTAGTGATTTGACTCTGGAAAAGAGGTGTGGAGTACAGCGGATTACATCGGAGCTGTGTGAACAAAAGGGTTACCTGAGGCAAAGATTAATACGCTGTGTAGCGTATCCGGTATCGTGTGAATAGGGCCTAATATAAATTCGACATACAAAGAAAATACTTCTGGGGTAACAATTTAAATGCTTATAGATACTCAAACTTACTTGTCCTTTAGGGGATAGTGAATCAAAATCCGAAGGAAAATCTTCTAGGTTCACGTTACCTCCTTTAACGATTTCTTGCATAACTTGTCTAAAGCAAAAAGCAGCGTTCAGTTACAAAGAACCACGCAGTGGCGTGCCAAGAGACTATTGAGTGGGGAGGGAGGTTTAGCAACAGAAAATTACCAACAGGCTACTAAATGGCCCAGAAATACTGACAAGTGATGATCGACTACCGACAAATGATGATCGACTACCGACAAATGATGATCTACTACCGACAAATGATGATCGACTACCGACAAATGATGATCCACTACCGACAAGCAATGATCGCAAAGCAAGCTTTTAACGACAGGCTATAGAATCACCTACGATTTTGGAAAAAGTGGGGTTTCTACACACTCTACACCCTTAACCAGCAAAATAATGAACCAATGTAGCAACAAGAATAACAAAAAACAAAACTCAAAGAAGAATTACAAGACAAGTTTCTTTCCTTCAGTTCCACACATTTGCAAGCCAAATAAGATGATACGTTCGATTTGCTATCGTGTCCTGAACAGGGACGTCTTAGCACCTGTAGAGTAGGGGAGGGGGGCCAAGTTCAATCATTTTTCGATCAAACTCGAAACCTTTGTCTTTACTAACAGTAGAAGTCCGAAAATTTTCCGACGAAACATTAAAATTTCCGAAAATCCAACGTTTTCGAAAAAATTGGGAAGACCATGGCCCCCTTGCCATGACGCCCCTGGTCCTGAACTCTCATTGTCACACTGTTCCAAACTTGAAAGTATAGACCTAGAGGTATTGCTAACAGTTGGTGTTGCATTTACCTGTAATTTTGAGTATTCCAAACTTGACTGCTGATGGCCAGGGTTTCTTCTCTATTATAAGCCTATCAAAGAACAAAGAAAAGCATTTGTTACATTGCCATGGGCATAAGATTCCAAATCTAGGGGACTGTAAAATGCCTGAGCGGAAAAACAAAGAAATTTGGAAAGCAATCAGAATATGTGTTATTGTTCTTTCAGAAAAAAAAGTCCTGATGTTATGGGCTAATGCTCAATCAAGGGGGGCGATGCAGCCCTCAGCTCTTTAGCTTCCTACCTACTTCCTACTGCTATACGCATTCATATTGCAATTCTCTGGGTAGAAATACTAGCAACAATGACTTTTACCGTTAGTTCAAGACTACATAATCTACCTTCATCATAAATTCAAAACAAATTGAAAGAAAGGAAACCTCTACTAACAAGTGAGATACGATTGGATGGTAAATGAAGAAACGAGACAATGCAGGTAATAAAGACAAGAAGCAAAATAGCATGAGTATAAAAACATAGAATACATAACAAAAAAGCTATTTAGGTTGTAAAGAGGTGATAGGTCACAAAAAATGATAGGTGATAGGTCACATGAAATGATAGGTGATAGCTGATAGGTCACATAAAATGCATACATAATCAAGAAAACTTTGAAGTTTATGTAATTCTGCTTTTGCTTCAAATAAATCAGTTAGCCAAAACGTACTTGGTGAAACCATCCGGTTGGAATAAAAAGCATTTCTCCAGGTAGCTGATCAAATTCAATATACTTTGCTTTCTTAAAAAGAGGAAACTTTTTTGGATCATAATCAAATGTGTCTATTTGGCTCTGGTATTTTGGACAATCTAGTGGAAAACCGGAGCTCCTACCACTTGGAATGTAAAGCAAATGATCCTGGCCTGGTGGAAAAAGCTAAAACAGAGGAAAAAACGATAATTTAGTGCAATGTTTTTTTGTTGCAAAACACTTCTTTTAAAATCTAAACTAAATATCTATACATGGTGGTCCCTCAGAATCATATGTCTGTTTTACAGGGGTTTACTTAAAAAGAGAAGAAATTAAGAAAGAGATATAAAACTCTAAAATAATGCAAGAAAGGCTCTGCTTCAAGAGCACTTTCCCGTAGGAGCGAAATCTGTCAAGAAGGGAGTGAGTGGTTCCTATTTCATGGAAAAGCTCATTTCAAAAAAACCCTTTCAAACAAAACTCGGTTCAAAAAAGTCCTTTCAAGTTAAGGAATCATTTCTCTACAACTTTACTGAAAACCACTGTACAAAATAGTGATTTCTAATGCTAGGTTATGGCTAGGTTGACACTTATAATAGATAAACAACATGATCACCATGACAATAGATAAAAAGGAAAAAATGACTACTTAAAATACTGAAATGAATTCCAGAAAAGAAAAATGTCTTGCAAATAGAAGAGAATATTAATATGCGAGAAATTGAGGAAAGAGTCGAAATGGATATCAACGAATAGAAAGGAATGGCACTATGTCAAATACGAATACAATGAGATAAAATAGCAATGATTTTTTAGGTTTGCGGTTTGGAACTATGAAAGCATTTTTCTCCATTTGTTAGATTTCTTATATGTTGCTTAGCACAGCTCATATTCAAATTTCCTTCCTTTATCTTCCAGTCAGATAAGAGACCAAATCCTATACTGCAGGGGCTTAGAAAATGCCTTTGGCATCAGACTTTGCGACTTTCGTTTTAACTATACTGATGTACTGATTGTACAAAAAGCTAAACTGCTATTGCACCACACTTGCAAAATAATTCAAATTACTTGACAAACATAAACAGCAATGCAGCAGACCTTTTTTATCTGGGGGAGGGGTGTAAAGCAAAATTTGCCAACAGGAACTGTGACTGTACTTACAGAGTTTTGAATCATAAGAAAAAATAAAACTCATGGTCATTCAGTACTTAATGCTACACACTGCAAGAAAATGCTCTTCTGCTAACTGATACATCCACGAGTATGTCAGGTATGTGTATGTATGCCTTGTACTGACAAACCTTGCTGAATTGAGATCAACTGATGAAGGTGGGGTGTATCACCCATCATAGTCCCCATAATGCTACATTCCTATACACACCTTCCATGCTTTTCTCCCTCGTAAGACAGCATTTGTGCCTGTCCAGTTATAGGGATCTGTAAGAAAGTGTTGCATGAATGTAAGACTGTTTCAGGATATATAAAATAAAC
>WIPJ01001924.1:152053-177645 GCA_018155075.1 Cassiopea andromeda
CACACACATTAACAAAAAACACACACATTAACAAAAAAACACACACATTAACAAGAAAACACACACATTAACAAGAAAACACACACATTAACAAGAAAACACACACATTAACAAGAAAACACACACATTAACAAGAAAGCACACACATTAACAAAAACGCACACATAGACAAATTATAATACTTATCTTCAAAAATAGATTGTTACAATGAGCTCGAAACATTGAGCAATTATTCAATATCCCAACTATAACCTTTGAATCTATGACAAAATTGTTTATTTTGAATTCCAACCCAATGAAAGAAAACTCAGAAGAAACAATGAACACAAACTCAAATTTCAAGCTACTGATGCAACTATAAATTCAATGCATTTACCAATATGGAGTGTTGACCTTGAAAATCTTGTTCCCCAAAGAAGCATTGCATTCCATGGCCTTATGTCTTGAGGGAGTAGGGAAAAGAAATCTTCTTTCAAATAAATCTAAAAAGGAATTTGATCAGTATACAATACACATTATTATGGCTAAAGGCTTAGCCATCAAGAAGGGTGAAAAAATTGACTGATTTGTGATCCAGGAACTTTTACAATAAACATATTTATCATGTACCACTAAATAGCAGTTCCAAAAACAGATGTATATATCAACAAATGTTAGCCAAAAAATCACTGATGGCTGTGGAAGAAATTTGGAGAATGGCACCCATGTACCCTCTGACTGTAGCACACCCCCAGATACAATGGCTGCCTCAGCAGAGATGTGCCAAGACACTCTCCATTAGTGTGGGGGGCATATTGAACATTGGACTTACTACTGCTACTAAAAGAAAAAGGTCACGGAAAACACTGTGGCCAACTCTTTTGCAGCATGGCTGACTTTTAGACCAACCTTCTAGCAATTTCACTTTCTAGCAATTCAGCATGATGCCCCACTACCCCCAAAAAACACATCACTATGCCTCAGCTTAAATCAAAGTGAAAAGAAATGCAATCAAAAGGGCACTATTGACTTACCGGGGTGTCAATGTCCTTCTTAAGTTCTGGATTTCTCACCAAAAATACCTCATCATCAGCATATGACCATTGATTAGGTGCTGATTCATGAAGGTGTTGTAGAAAAAGTCCAATAGGGGCTGCAAGACCCTGTGATTGATGTAATTTCCCCTAAAATGACAAAAATCCTGAATAAGATGTTAAATGTCAGAAATTTTTGTGTCATTTATGTGAATACCAAACTAAACTAGTCAAACACTATTGCTAGTAATGGGTGTCATAAGGTATGCAATGCATCTCAAAATATGAATATGGTGCCCTTAATCGGTGAGTTTAGAAAATAAATACAAAAGAAGGAAAGAATTGAGTGAAGAGTCTAAAAGAAACAACTAAAGGCAACAACTATCAAGCAGTGCATCAAATGATCAATTTATTATTTAATTAAACTGACAACAAAGACAATGGAAGAGGTGAATGAATTAAGAATAGGATGAATGAACTGATGAGTAAAATGAACAAGTAATTAACTAGTTTCACATACTGAAGTTCCTTTGAATGAGACAACTTCTGCACCATAATTAGTTATAAAGAACTGTTTTGTCCACTTCTTCAAGGCTGCCCAGTTCTGCATTGCATCTGTAACCAAAACAGGCCTATACGGAAAAGAAACTGCATGATGAAATCATACAAGACATACTTCTGCAGCTTTGGAGGAGTCTTAGAGTTTGGAGGAGTCTTAGAAATGCCATTTTGAGTTGAAAATAACAAGGGACTCTACTTGCTGTGAGTTAAAGAGACAACACCAAGTGCTCGTTATATTGATACTCTCTATTCATGTTATCCTTAGAACAGTTTCATTTGTTTTTTCCCATGTAAGTATGGTGATTGATGGAAACTATGAGGAAATACAAAAATTGGTGCCATGATAACTTCACAAAAGCCACAAGAGTTAAATGGACCAGAATTTTCTCAGATTGACCTTCCCTGCCAATAATCAAAGAAATAGTAAAAGATTATGCTTTGCGCACTCACAGTTTACTACTCTTAAGTGCCTAATTGCCAGGGGGTTGGAAACATTAGAAGAAGTTAATAAGTGGGGGATTGGAATAAGAAGGGGAGGGGATAGAAAAAATGCTCATAAATCAGGTGTCTATGGTTGTAAGAATGCAAACAGCACAAAAATAATGCATACATATATGAAGATCTGTTCAAAGCTTCTGTTTGAAACACAGTTTGAAAGATTTTTGGATTTTTGAGCGAAAATTAATAAAGAGGGGCCCTATTAAGAGCAGAGGGGTTGGATAAATGTTTTTAATTAATTAGTGGGGGATAGCAATTAGGAACTTAGAGTACAATCATATTATTTGGATGTGGGTGATCAAAGCATTACTGTAAACCCCAAAATTCGAATATTTTACCCGTGGACCCAAGAGTGCTACATGGACTTCTGGCATCCATGTGGACCCTGGCTGAGAAACACTACTTCAGTAATGAAACAAAATGATACCATTTAGCATCATAAAGCTCTGTGAATTCCTCTAATGACAAGTTTGATCTGCGTTCGATGCCTCTTCTGATATCAAAGTCAGGAACAGGTCTTGGATCGAATTCGTATTTACGTCTTCCACTCCAAACACTTGAAATGTGTATCTTATCTCCAAGAAGAGCAAATCCGATCCCCAAAACAACAAGTAAGCATCCTATCCACAGCCATTTGTTAGACATCTTTGACTTTGACTTCGACTTGATTTTGACTGGTCTATTTGGTTCAGCTTCTAGCTGCTTCTCAAGAGTATGTCCTTTTCCATTATGCCGAGAGGATGAAGTCTTCGACTTTCTTGATGACAACCCCATTTTATTCACTGGCCAGTACCCGAGACAGCTTCGTTCAACAACCGCAGATGCTATTTTTCCCCTTTATTGTAGGCTATATCTCCACCAAAAGGCTAATGGTATAGTGTAATGGCCTGATCAATAACTTATCATGGATCAATGTTATCATTATGCTGAAGCAAGCAGGTAGAATATGAACCTATTTAAGTAAAGCAGGTGGTTGAATTCCCATACGTCTTCCAAGCACAGTCTACCATTTTTGTTCTTGTGAATCAATGTGGAACAAGCATAGGCGTCAAATCTTGATTGGCTAGCAAAGGAATCACCATCCAAGGAATCCTCTTCGCAATATTTTATTGTAATATATTATCATTTTTTAAGCCAGTGGGTCTTAATTAGCAGCAACTTTGTTATCTTAATTTCTTTTGCCTACTATAAATAAAATGTTGATATGATATGATTTTGATATGATTGATATGAATTAGCCAATGATGTTGCGAGAATTCGTTCGAGAAGCGAGTTTTTGTGGGGTAAAAAATGCACTCTTTGCGAAAATACTGATAACACATAGTTTTGAATTATTGAAAAATATGTTGCAAGCATGTTCAGAAAGCTTCAATTCAAATTTCAAGAAGGAGCAATCTTTGGAGATCGTGGGAAGCACCATTTTATTGGCAAGGATGAAATTTAACCAATGGTAAATTGACAAACCAGTTCTACGTATGGCATTTTATTAACAATACACTCCCATCACCTTTTAAGCCACTTCGAAGTATAGCATTTGTTAATGTAGTATTTTGTGGAGAGGGAACCTAGGAAAAGAGAAGTAATAGGGCCCCTCGGGCATCGCCCAATCGCCCAACACGTCAGTCCGCCCCTGGTTACAAAGTGAAAGTCACGTTAGATTTTATTTGGGCGCGAAAATCAATTTTACTTGTTAGCAGTCGTCCGAAGGTTTCTTCACAACTTTGACAACATGGGAAGAATATACGACAGAAATTTGCAATTGGAATTCACTATCAATGGAACTGCAGGCAAGATTTATTTGTTTCGGGGCCAGACATTATCAATCGATAAATGTCATTCCGAACTGATTCATTACGGAAAACAAGGACGTAAGAGCCGAGGGGCAAAGTAGCAAGTGCCTCCTAATTTACACACATTTACATGAAAAAGTGTCCCATATAAGCTTGCATAGTTGCCCTGTTCTGCTTTTAATGGTGCTCCTGAGTGCATGTACCCTTCCCCCACTTCTAGACTACTTCCTACGTCACTGGCGGAAGGAATTGAAGAGACTTGTTGCTTCATTCCTATATTAACTTTTAGCTTCACTCCGCTATTTCAATAGTAGGGGTGGTGTTAAAGATGTTAGGAGACAATCTAAAACTTTCTTACCTTCAGGGGGGCTCAGATCAAATACCCATATGTAAAAGGGGGCCATAAACATGCCAGAATCTATAACTATCATGTCAACCTAAAACACAATCATCATTGTAGACAATAAGAGGGTTTTTATTTAAAGGATAGTCAATAAAGAGGCCACTTTGTATTCTTTTAAGTTTCAAATGAGTCAAAAAGATCAAGGTGTGTTCAAAATATGGGAGCAAACACATTAGACATCTTAGTATGCTCTTTGAACACACCACCCTCTGCACGGTTAGAGCAAAATAGAGTTGTAATTCGCCCCTACACTAAGCTGTACCTCTTATGTTGGCAATGGCTGTACAGTTTCTAGAGTAAATGTTTTTCATTCAAGATATTGATCTTGATAGGGCTGTCACCAAGCCCAGAAATTCTGGGAAAATTATGGAATGCTGTGTTGAATCAGGAAAAATAAAAGGGGAAAATAAGGCTTTTAATAAATTAGGATAGTCATAGAGGTTTATGTTTCGTATTATCATGCCATCTCAGAGCAGTGCCTTTTTCCATACTCGATCACACATTCAATTTTCTCCTTTTGCGTAGCATTCTTTGCAGTTCAGCTATTATGAAGTGCAGCTCCATGTTTTATGAGACCAAAATGTTAATGACCAAAATAGGACCAAAGCGTCCCCAAACCCCCTAACTTTTGCAAGAAATGATAAAGACTTAATTGAAGGTTATAAGAATATCAGGGTAAATCAGGGGGAAATGACTGATATTTCAATGAAAATTTAAAGGAAAATCATGAAATAGTTGTGACAACCCTGCCTTGGTATATTATTCAGTAATAGGGTTGTAAAGGCACTTTTTCGCTATCCACTAATGTGCATGCAAAAACAATGGAGCTCAAAAACGTTTGCTAAGAAAGTCTCAAGAGTCGTGAAAAATCCAGGACAGTTTCAGTGTTGGGATCGGAAAAGCGTACTTTTGCAGAAAACTGTAAAGCAAAATAAATACTAATAGAATAAACTGTGCCAGGGGGGTTGTGGCTCCAAAATAGGGCCGGGACTGCCGTTTATCAATTTTAACAGTTTTGGAATTGCTTGAAATGTAACTACAAAGAATTGCACATTATAATCAACCAAGCTTTCTAAAACTGAATAATATGCTTGTTGATATGTAATCAAAGTGATGGGAATGTATTATTAATAAAATACCATAAGTAGAGCTGGTTTATCAATTTACCTTTCGTTTAATTTTATCCTTGCCAACAAAATGGTGCTTCCCACGATCTCCAAAGATTTTAAGGGCATGGTAGTAGAAATTTTCTCTTGAACTTCGGTTCCCGCCCAACCAGAATTATTTGTCGGAGCCCTAAAGGGCAAGGCAGTCCGTCTCTGCTTATAATGTCGATAACTTTTGATCTACGCAAGATATAAAATTTTCTCCTTCTAGAAATGTGAATCGAAACTTTCTGAACATGCTTGCAAAATATCTTTCAATTATTCGAAACTATGTGTTATCAGTATTTTCGCAAAGAGAGTTCACTTTTTACCCCCAAAACACACTTCTCGAACGAATTCTTGCAATATCATTGGCTAATTACAAAGAGGATTCCTTGGATGGTGATCCCTTTGTTAGCCAATCAAGGTTTGACATATGAGCACACAACAGCAGCAACAGCAATTGTTGGCTCATTTTTTGTTTTCAGCTCTTTTATACAAAGCACCTTACAAAGTAGTGAATGAACAATTTAAAATCATAATACACCAACTTACACCGTTTATGCTCCTTGTATGAAATAGCTATTCTCGCATTGAAAAGCTATAAAGTTTTATCTGCTATAACAGCATCAAAAACATGTCATTAATGTGCTCTAAGTTTCTCTGACTTGTGCCAGGAATTTGAGATTTTCCAGGTAGTCTAATGAGTTGAGCTGAGTGATCTTATATTAAATTTTTTTTAGTTTGTGTATTCCTCAGTATTGACAGGTTATTCTGCAGTGATTTTGGCAATATGCGTTAAGTATTTTCTCTCGATTTTTACCTCCGTTTCCCCCAGTTCCTTGGGGCTTGGAGGGTGCCTCTGAGAGGACTTTAGTTCTGGCACGAGCATTTAGGACCGGATGCCCTTCCTGACGTCACCAATGGCCTGCGTTGGGCCTCGAACCCAGGACCATATCGGTCTTAGTCGAGTGCAGTATAATTATTAATAATTATTGGCCTTCTACGACATTTCTTTGAATTCTACTGTACAAATAAATCATTAATTGCTTTCTCTACCGGTGTTTCTGGGTTCCATTATTATGCATGCCCGATATTTTCCATTTATTTTGCAATGTTTTTAAAATAGGCATTTTCGCCAGATTGATTATAAAGCTGCTCATTTCTAATGTTTTACATTCGGTATGCATCTTCAATGTTGTTTATGAAATGAGTATAAGCTTAGCTTTCTCCTTCCTTCTTTGCTAAAGAAGCACCATGGTAGTAATTAGAACTGGTTTGATAAAAATTTTTATAGCTTCGGCTTCAAAGTTTGCTTTCTTTTATCTTTTCTAACCCAAATATTTTGTAAGTCACTCGGAGAAGCAGTTGCTTCTTTATACACATATCTTTAGCATTTCCCTACAGCGACCCTAACTGTTTTTCATTTTCTTCTCAATCTTGTTTCTAGATCTTTAAATTTATTCCTTGTGCTCTCACAGACAGGAAGGTAGTTTCAATCTTCTTATAAGCGTTGTTCCCTCTTTTCCTGATTATTTTTCGATCAACGATGAAAGGGGACGCTACCTTATGAACCCTCGTATATGGGAGCATTCAAGGAATAGTATGATGACTCTAGAGAGTGGTTAATCATACTAGCTGCATTCAGTAGGAATTTATGTTTGCAAGCTGTACACTACAAGAGCTAATGAAAAGAGTGTGATATATCAAGCTTCATTTACACTTATGGGTGATTCAGGGACTTTTTTCAAGAGCTCCTTCAAATCAATGCATCACATACATAGAAATGTTTTACTACTGAAAGAAATGAGAGACAGGCCTCTTTACAGGCAATGGCATAAATATTTAACGAGCTTAATTTTGGATTCCTACAGTATTCATGTAAGGGCTATCCGGTTGTAAACCACTCTTTGTGGTATGCGATCTATGAATAATAACACATATAGCAGGTTACATTCAGTATCATCAATACGCAGAAACTCAGCATTGGCTTTAATGTGCTTGAATTGCTTTAAAAGCAAATAAGCAACTTTTGCAGTTTTGCCATCCAAGTTGAGAATCTATCTTTACACAAAGCACTAGGTTTTATTTTGTGTAGCAAAGACAAAGCCTTCCTACTTTGCGACGCTACTGGAAAAGGATGTATTGAAAGAGGATTGCAAACATTGATAAACATCCTATATTTAAAGCATACAGCAAACAGACGACCAGAGCTGCTGCATAACAGAGAATTGCTTCCCAAAATAAAACCCACAAAGCGTTAATCAGAAAACGTGACCATACACCAAAGCAGTACAACTAACAATTACTTATTTGCTCTTGAAGCTGAAATGTTAACGAGAAAGATTACTCAAGGCCTTAAATAAAGTAATCGACATATGAAAGATGTCGGACATACGCTATAGTTTTGCAAACATCTGATAGGTTGTTGAAGTAGGGCTACCATTCTCTGTGCAAGAAACTGCAGAACGAAGGCCTAAAATCTATGGAAACAAATCAAGTTTTTATGTGATAGAAGCGTATAGTTGGGATGAACATCATGGATGATGCACTACTGAAGTTTCATTGGCTGGTAGTACTGGGCAAGCCAAGTTAATTTCAGCCAGATAATTGATCATAGTAAGCTCCTACTTACCTTACAATTCAAACGAGGAGATTATGACGAGTGGAACTCTATCACTAAAGCGACTGTTAAGAAACCTGGAAGAGCGTTATGCAGCTGGTAGCTTAAATGTTAATGCTCTAGATGGCAATGGATTATCTCTAGTACACCAGTTCTGTTATGATGGCCAATTAACAGGATTACAATGGGCCCTTCAACATGATGGAAGTCCCATAGCGAGGTAATGCATATCCAAGCGGGTCCACCAGGTCTTTTATCCTTACAAATTGCTACTTACAATTCATGCCAGACTTAAATTATGCTATGTAACTATATCTGTAGAAGGCAGTAGGAACGATGGACTTTTCATGTGTTAAGAAATCACACGTACTACTAAGCACAAAATACCCTAAGTGCTTGGCTAATATAGATTTTATGTCAAGTCCAGTGATGTGCCGAGACACCTTCTGTTGAGGGGGGGGGGGCGTTTTGACCAATCGACCAACAATTGTTGCTAAAAAGAAAACAAAGGTGAAAGAAATACTGTGGCCAACTCTCTTGCTTGCAGCATGGCTGACTTTTGACCAACTTTCTTGCAAATTTGACAATATTAGGGGCACAACGCCCTTACGCCCCCCATCGGCAAATCCTTGGTCAAGTCAAAATGAAGTGGCTATCTATTTTTGAACAGTGAGAGAAGAAAGCTTTCTTTATTACGTGGGGTATGATGTTCATCTCATATTTGAAGCAGATATAACGCTCTTATTCTTTACTGCATATTACAGACCACATATCTAGGTTGCCTTAGGAAATGATAATGGAAGGGACAAATAAATGAATGAATGAATGCCTATACATTTCCACATAAAATGAATCTTTAGTTTCATTGCTTTATACAGTTCTTGATTTAATTCAACTACCCTTTGACAGGTCATCTGAGGGCTGTGTAGCAGCTCATTATGCAGCTGCGGGCGGGCATCTTCATGTATTGCAATACCTACAAGAGCATACTACTCAAAGCATAGACATCAAGGTAAGTTGACAAGCAAAAATTTGCTGATACAAACTGCGAAAATAAAGCAAGACAGATGATTGGTGATGATCTTAGCTCGATTACAATGCTCTCACTATGAAAGTGATGTAGTTTCGGCATGATTCGCAATTCGAAATCTACAATTGAAAATTGTCTTATTACAAAACAAATGAAACTGTGCAACATCTTTGTTTTTCAAATACTGCAGGTATGTTTTGACCATTCTCATTGTTTTTCTCTTCAGGATGACAATGGCACATGCCCTCTTTATATAGCAGGTAAGAAAGTTTTATGTTTGCTTGAACTTTGCAAACACATCAAATCCAGGCGTCCTATGTAATTATTAGCCTCAATTTGGTAGCTCTAAATCCTTCAAACAGATTTATTCAAACTAAAATATTTTATATAACCGACAAGTAGGCTAGAGCTTATCTTCAGAAGCCAATTCTTGCTATTACTCTCTCTGCACTGCAAAATCTTTTGGTTGAGCCCTTGACATTTGCCTTGTTTGTGATATCGAAATGCACATTTTTAGCACAAGAAGGCCAATTAGACTGTGTCATGTGGCTAACCAAATATTCAAGCTTACCAGCCTCGGAGCCATCAAATGATGGAATGACCCCTGTACATGCATCCGCCCAAGAAGGACACCTAGATTGCGTGAGATATTTGGTGCAATATGCAAGGTCTTCAGCAACGCAAACGGATTACACTGGTTGCACTCCACTCCACTTTGGTAAGCTGCTATTTCATTTCATTTGATTAAGTTGCATTCTAAAGATGCTTGATCTCAAGTAGTGCAGAAGGTTAGAAGCCTTTTGACTAGAAAGAACTATGGACTAATGGCTTTTGTGTCCGTGGTAAATGAATAGTTTTTATATACACGCCCTAACTTGATTGCTTATTGTTTTGCAATAGGTATATAAGCCCCCTTTTCTATTTCTATTTAACTGAAGATGGGGACAGCATGCCCCGCAACGTTTTAAGGAATATCTAATGGGTTGTCTAATGGATTTGTCAATAGTCTAACGGATTTTTCAACAGTAATAGGACTTGACAATGGCAATGCCTAACATGGGCGTAGGAGGACGTCAAATTTTAGGGGGCTGTAAACGTTCTGTAAACTTTCTGCCCGGATTTTCTATTGTTCTTTCAGACAATTTGCCCGAGTGAAACAGATTTTTGTCCAGCTTGGGGGGCTGCAGCCCCCTTGCCCCCCGCCTCCTACGCTTATGACGCCTAATGAAAATCTTTAACGGTAGTGTCTGACTTATAGATGCGATGGAAAAGAAAGTGTAAAGTGACAATGATTCTCGTCGTGGCCCTTGTTGTTCAATTTATTATCAGGCTACATTTTTAAAAGCGTGAATAGTTTTTGTTGAAAAGTTACTAGTCTCTGAACACGAATTGAGCCACACACTCAATATGAAAATCAGGCTATACGATTGAATCTTTGATCTTTTGTCAAATCTTTCGTCACCTCTATTCCTCTGTGACAAAAAACGTTCTTACATTTAATGTATCCTGTCATGATTTAACAGAAAACCAATTCAACTGTTGCTGTCCTCCTCTGAACAATAGAGAAAATACAGAGACAAGAAATATTGTTTAACCTCACTTTCAGTTAGTCAGGTTTTAGTCGGCCTCACGAAAGATCTAAGAATGCACCCTCTCTTTTTGCATACAAAAGAGCCATGAAGCAATGAAAAGTATAAAAATGATCCTTTTATTAATCTTTAATTAGTATTCTTTTTCTTATATTAATGATTGTAACTTTGTTGATACTTGTATTTAGATTTTTGACTTTTTTTATAACTGTTAGTATTGCATTTTAGATGGAGGGACCGTTGAGATCCAGTACCTTTGCTGAAGGGCCCCCCTCTGCAAAGAATTTTAAGATGAAATGAAATTTAGATCAAGCCACTGAAGTACTTTTATATTTATTTATTAAACTGTTTACCTATTAACCCTAATTTACTTTGCTTTTCAGCATCTGCCGAAGGTCACTGGAAAGTTGTAAGATGGCTAATAGAGCACGGAAATGCTCAAGGTGATGAGGTCGATAAAACTGGTACAGCAGCAATACATTTGGCAGCAGAATATGGACATCTGAAAGTTCTCAACGTCTTTGCTAAACTGTGAGTGACTGCAAAAAGATTATAATTTTTTATACAGTCACTCACATTTATACTTCTCATTTTATCTAAAAATATATAGGCATAAGAATGTCTAGTAATTCACTGCGTCCAGACAGAACTACTTCAGATTAGAGGAAGCTCCTAATACTTTGTCTCTCTTCCTAACTCGGCCTATAAAGCTAATCCAACTCTTTGCTATACCACGCAACACAATGACGTGGTATAGAGTATTAAGGTAGTAGTTGTCCTCTCCCAATGACAGGTAAAGATAGCTTTGTAGAAGTTTGAACAGTATGCAGTTCTTTTCCAAGATATAAGAACTGTACTTAGGGGTCATGTAAAAGTACGCAACGGAAGAGGGGTGGGTAGGTGTACGCTTTTACGGAAAATATAGGGGTTGGGGGTTTTAATTACTTTCATTACGTAACGCCAAAAATTTAGTGCAATAGTTCTACGTTTTCACTTTCTAATATGTGGTTCCATAAGATACTCAAATAGACAAAGAGTTCAAGACCTCATCGAGCTTGAATCTTGTACTGTCTCTAATCATTCTTAAGTTAGAGCGATTTCGTGCTATTATCTTTTGCTATTTTGCATCAAGTTGTATTGATGGACTTAAATAAAGGCTGGTGCTAGGGGTGTCTCATCTATATAGTATACAATGTAGGATGTGCTTGTAGCCAAACAAATTTTCCCACCGCTTCAAATATCACATCTTACCTTCTCCTTTGACTACGTTATTTACGCACAATTGATACTAGAGAATACCTTCGAAGACTCTGTTTGGAACGATGAAAAGTTCACGATATCAAATAAGCAATATTTTTTGCAGAAAAAGCACTTTAGTGACTAAAAAAGATGGATCTGGAAGGTCACCTTTGGACATCAGTTCGGAAAAAGGACACAAGCAATGCTCAGACTTCTTGACGAATGTAAGCAGTTTAAATCTTAAAAGACTTAACTTAAATGAATAAATTCAGTACAATGTGTTATTGAGAAGGTTAAATGACAACATACTGATTGGTATGCTGACGAACAGACAGACAGATAGACAGACAGGCAGACAGACAGGCAGACGGACAGACATATGGACAGACATATAGACAGATAGGCAGACGGACGGACGGACAGATGGGCTAAATTCCACTATTGCTACAACAAGACTAATTCAGTAGCCATTTTTCCAATTCTACTTTAAATTGAACTCGACATGATTATGGTTGATTTACTACTTTTCAACAGTGGTACGACACGAATGCTGATCGAGGGGTGAAACACAGAAGCAGCTTAAAAAAAGTTCGCTTTGATGAAGAAAATGGAAAGAATTCTCCATCGACTGGCAGCCCATTTCGAAAAAGCAACAACAACAACAATAACAACAACAACAACGACCTTCCAGTTGGCAATAGCTACATGATAGTTCCGAGAGGAAATCCGAACGAAAACTTTAGAGAAGCCATGCGGAGAAACAAAGAAGAGAGGGAAAGATCGAAAATAAGTGATGGTGACCTTCAAGTGAATTTTTCAAATGGCAGTGAAGGACCAGATACAAAAATGGTTGGTGTCAGAGGAAGTAGAAATGTACGTAAGCGAAGTTCATTCAAAGACAAAAATGCGAAATATAGAGCACGCACGAAAGAGCTAAACAGAGGCAGCATAGGCCATATTCTTGACAAGCTAAACATTAGGAAAGGCCTGAACTCGAGTGGAAAAGGGAGCAATATGTTTGCTTCACTCCCTTATCGAGCTGGCGAAAGAGGCTCCAGGCCTGATTTGATTCAGAGTGTGATGGATGCAGATAAAAGGACTGGAAAGGAGTTTACTAGGAGGCCTAGCTTGGAATTCTTTCAAGATTTGAGGTCTCAACTGAATACCGGTAAAAAGCAAGAACAGACAAAGGTGCAACGGACCGATATGCCAGTGACAATCTTCCATAATGGAGCTCTAAGAGCATCCAGGGATTCTTTGCAAAATGTTAGTACACCAGATGAGCATGTAACAACCAGTCCTAATGATGAAATTAATTCCGAAACAACACCAACGCTTGATGAGAATGTGAATGACTTTCCAGAGAAAGGTTCTATGAATGATGTTCCTGTGTCACACATAGACGAAGAGATCGCGTACAGAGTAGTTATTAATGGTGCAGAGCTCAAGAACAAGAGATCTGGCGAAAATTCGAATGAAGCGAGTGTTTCAAGTAGTCATGCAAAACCTGCAGCGCATGAGCCACAGCCGCAGAGAAAAATTAAACTACCAAAAGGCTTCACTGGAATTCTACCAAAGTATAAGCCACAGGTGCAAACTACAGTGAAAGAAGACACTATCAGGCTTGAAAAAGCTAAGAAAGGCCTTGCAAAAAGGAGAAAAAGTGAAGATTTTGATATTAACATTTCTAAAATAAACAGCAATATTTCATATGATGATGAAAAAAAAGATCATTACCTCATACGGTCTTTACCACTTCCAAGTCACAGTAGCCATAGAGGAGCAAAAGCTGATAAGGCAATGTTATCAAATGATTTCATGGACAGTAAGCAGGTTTGTGCAAGATTGAAGGTATAATTCAGGAGCGTTGAAATGACTTTCAAAGTAGAGGGGCGTGGTCACTGAGTTCGGGGATAATAGTGAAACGTACTTGTTGGGGAGACGAGAGCGATGGTCTATTGTTTTAAACAAAGCTTGCGATCTGTTGTTCGACCAATCATATTGAACAATTCTTACTTCGTAAACGCACACGCAGAACGATTTTGTTTCTTCACGCACGATGTTGCTTCATAAACTAAACATAAACATAACATAAACATAAAGTTTATGTTGCAAACATAAACTAGATTTTGCACTGCTGGTTTCCCGCCATTCCGTTTGACCTTTTTAAAAGCCATCGTAAGTAGCATTACGTCACCTACCAAAAAAGCCGCTTGTGCGCATGCGTTTACGATGTAAAACGTTGAGCACAAACCGTTTTTGAACAAATCAATCTCATCTCCTCAACAAGTACTACTTCCTTTCGACGCGCCTGTAACTATTTCTATTTGTCAAGTAAACGACATCTAAAACTTGGCAACTTGTTTCTTTTCTCTTTAAATTTATGACATCATCTTAAAAACATGCTTTGTCGTTATGTAGCATTTTAAAAAATCATTTAGAAAAAATTTCGGATGCCAGAAATTCGGAGTAAAATTCGTCTCTTGTTTTCCATGCAACAAAAATTTCCTGTATGACATATTATCCTTAGGTGATGAACCTTCTATATTCTCTTTCTAAGCTTATCTTTGAGCACAGTTTGAAGGTGAATGCAAGTTTATTGTCCTAAATCCAGGATTTAAGAGATTTTAATCATCGTCTATGAGTCAAGGCAATAGCTAACATCCATTGAGACTACTTGCATGCCAAGGAAGACGCTAAAAGTCACGTGTCTTGTGTGAAACAATGCATGCTCTCATTAAATAGGGGTATACACAGAAGCTTGTTTCTCCACCTTCTATTGAAAAGCGTTTCTTTGGATCAGTTAAGTAACTATCGCAAATCCTCAAATAAGCCGACGGGGCTTATTTGAAAAATAAATTTTTGGGTGGGGACTTATTTCAAACTTTGTCATTTTCCTCAAAAGTCGACCTAAAAATGACATAATTTTCTCTATCAACTAAATTAAAAAGCTACAAAAAGGCTACTTCGCAAACGAAATTTATTAGTCAATAACGATTTCTTCACGAAGATCGCGCTTTTCTCTTTTTTATCAACAGTCAAAGGAAGTAATACTGTACATCTATTGTCCTGTGGGGCTTTCATAAAATCAGATATTATTCTACAATTTTGCTTCCATCGAATAAGACCCCATGGGGGCTCATTTGGGGGCTTATTTGCAAAAATGATTTGCAAGATGGGGGCTTATTTGAGGGGGGCTTATTCAGAGGTGGGGTTGGAACTTTTAATTCGTATTTAATTTCCTCTGATATCAATGATTGCAATTTTGCTAATAGTTATATTTAGATTTTTGACCATTTTTTAATTAATATTGCTAGTATTGTATGTTAGATAGAGGGACCCTTGAAAACAAGCATTTTTGCTGAAAGGTTCCCCTCCATAAAAGATTTTAAAATGAAATGAAAAATGGAATGTTATAAAGTGCAACATATTGAAGCATGGTAACTTACTTTTTAGAACTTTAGCAGATGGTCAAGTGTCCGCAAGAGCTTTGACTCACTTTTCTCCTCAATACGATCAGTGAAAAAGAGAGACAAGGTATCGATTTTCACCACTGTTTTTACTTTCAGATGCACCCTGAAGCCAAATACAATCAACAATTATACAATATAACAAATAAACGTGTAGCAATTGCTTTTCTTTCTTGAATATCACCTTGCAATTTCCCTTATTTTTCTATATCAACAATCCATTTACTAGTCTTCTCTTTTTATCCCTTAATAACGTGCCAAATTGTCACTTCTCAATGTGTGGAGATTGACTTCGAAAATTTGTATGCAACAAAGTGTTACTACCTTCCATAAGTTTAGTACTTCCTTCCATACGCTGTGCTTCCCCCTGTCTTTAGTAGCTTCCTGAATAACCATGTTGTCCCTCCTTAGGGCCTGATTATATGTGAGATTTCAGCCCATTTGTAATTTTTTTCCGGGCTGATATTCGAATCGATTGTATTGTTTACAATTTTTGCTGGGCTGAAAATTGAACCAGAGTTCATATAATGCGCGAGAAATCAATTCATTAAGGTCGTACTCGTATACCTCAACCTTTGGATTTCATGGAGCAGGGGATTGAACAATACCCACTGGCCCAAAATAACAGGGTTCCTCCAGAACATTTCGAGCGATCTATTCTTCTAGGGAATCGCACTGCTTGGACTTACCATCATTAAAATATTTTCCTTCACACATTCATTTAGCTTCATTAGCTGCAAAACTTGATCAGGATTTGAATTATGCAATATTTATCCCACCTGAAACCTTCACTTCTACTTGAAATCGTTGATGGACTTTACTCTGTGCTACTTTGAGCCCGGTAAAATATATAAGCGGGCTGGGTTTTCAGCCTGGAAAACTGGGCTGAACCTATCAGCATCTAATAGCAGCTTCGTTTCTATAATGCTCTGACCGCAATACCGAGGCAAACTTTCAGCCCGGAAAAAGTTACAAATGAGCTGAAATCTCCCATAAAATCGGGCCCTTGGTCTATTTCTTTCGCGAATAGCGTTGAAATGGAATTTGTGTTGAAATAAAACCACGCTATCATAGTTCGATTGCATCTGTTTTAGTATTTTGACGTTCTGAAACTGTTATCATTTAAGGTCTACAAAGTACAAAGTGTGCAGAACATATCAAATCTATATGGTTCGAATGAATCAATCTTTGAAAGGAAAGGAAGCGGGAAATTTAACTTCCTCAAATCAATACAGCTTAAACAGAAGAAAAGGAAGTCATTATCATTAGAACACTTGCCTTACTATTCAGCAGCAGGAGAACATATACGAGTGAGTAATGGAAACCAAAGTGTCACAAAGCGTTTGTCATCATTGCAGCCTGGTTACACCGAGCCGGATCTATCAAAGTTAACATCAATGGCATTGGACCAGACCTTGAAAGGACGAGTTGATTCAGCAGAGCCTGTAGAAGATGACGAAATACCACCTCCTGAACCTGAGGAATCATTAGATTTTGTCGTATCTAACAAGCAAACAACAGGATTTGAACTGGAATCCCTAAAAGTTAACAATGAAACTGACGGGTTGGAGACTGGAAAGGCATTAATGTGGTAGCACAAAAAAGCCAAGGTGGTAACTTACGCAGCAATGAACAGCAACAAAGCAACAGGAACCAGATCTACTGTATCTTGTTTACAGTGGAACCTGCCTATAAAGGTCACCCAAGAGACTGACCAATCTTGGCAGCTATAGAGGGGGCCGTTTTGTAGAGGTATAATGTTAACGAAGGTAGTTGTTGAGGCTGGTAAATGTCACCGTTCCATAGAGGTGGACTTTAATGCAGGCTTCACTGTAATTGCATCAGGTGAAAGTGAAAATGAGTTGTGTTATTCCATGTGTGGCATTTTCTGGTTTTAAATTGATATCAACTTTCTTCAGACTTACTTGAAGGTTGCGTAGACTATATTTCATCGTCCATATTTAGCTGAATTTCAATTATCACAGCTCATTTATTATGTTCATTTCCAAACAAATGAGAAATGGGCCAGATGACTTGAGACTATGCCATCTTACAAATCAGTCAGCTTTTGAGTAAAAAAACTCCTCTTCCACGTTTCACTTCGCTCTTACAAAATGAAAAAACTAGGCTCTATCGAAGAATAGGTATTGGGGAAAATATCTCCCTCATGATACACTGCCACTAAAAAGTTCTTTCGAAAAAACTACTGATAAAGGTAAATTACTAATGATATGTTACTCTAGTGTCTCTAGATGGAGGTATGCATGTCCGCAAATTTTCAACAGAATAGAAGGGGTTCATGTTGGTAAATTGTTTTATTGAAAGGAAATTGAATTAGTAGGGTGGCAATGGATAGGTGGTTGGAGATAAAGTCAGAGCATTAGCACGTTGTCAAGACAAATAGCCAAACATGGCAAGAGAAATGTCAATTTTTATAAATCACATCACTTTTTCATTCAATTTTCTGCGTACGTTGGTCATGACCAATGTGTAAAATTCGATAGAAAGGGTTGTAATTAAACAAGGTGGGGAGGGTAAGCTATCCTGAAAGAGATAAGCAGGGGGGCGTCTATGAGAGACAATAGAGTATGTAGATAAAGGAACGAGCTACCTTAAAATGGCCTGTATCTGGTTTGGCGGGAAGTACAACACGTGAGAATGACGCCATCAGTCTTCATATTTTGCTCTGCCACTGCATTGGCACTTCATGCAGCCAAAGTGCATTTTCCATAATTGAGAATTTTTGGAGAGTACAGCTTTTCAGCAGTTCTTTGCATGAAAAGTAATGGAATAAAAAAGGGCATAATAACGGCATGTGACTAAATTCGCAGTTAAATGAAGTGGAACAATTGGACAAAGCCAAAAGTGCACAGTGTTCATGATACATCAATGTAATCGCAACACTATCCATCTACCTTAGCACTTTTGAATGTAAAATCAAGGCATGTAACATTACTTATACTTTCTTTCATAACTGGTTTCAATGTAGCGAAAATTTTGGATTCGATTTCATTATTTGTTTATCAACAAAAGCAATTCTCAAAACACAAATTTTGTGATGATAGATGCTGCCAGGAGGTCCCATTCATTCCCTTACCAAGTCAGGGTAATGAAACATGAAGACTACAAAAGGAAGCCCGTGTTTCTTTCTCTAGACTTCATATTTCAATGCACTGACTTGGTAGGGGAAAGAATGGGACTTCCTTTGTTTAGCTGAATTCAGCTATCTCCCTATGGAGAATGCCTAGGTTGTATAGTCAAATGCTTTTGGTGTTTTGAATCTGTAGTGCATTTTAAATAATAGTTTCATGGCTACACGCCGTGTAGCTAAAAAAAACGATTACTTATAATGCACTGCCTATTCCAAACACCAAAAGCAATCGAGTAAACAAATTTAGGCATTCATGATAAAGAAATAACTCATTACAAAACTTTCATGTTATATCCAAGCAAGAAATTCTAAGGTGTGAATGTCTTACGTTTTTAAACCACATCGTATACAAACAGCTCATACGATTCGTTAAATTAAAAATAAATTGGTATTTAATTTTTTGCAGCTGAAGCAGGATGTATAAAAAGCAATACGAAATTACCAGTCCGAGATAACTATTCATAGCATTTTCGCAAGGAGATACAAAACAATGTGAACCGCTAGGAATTTTAAACAATTGGTTGAGCAAGTTGCTTTAGTTGACCGGCAAAAACAAGCTCCACAATATATTGCTAAAAGTGCGAAGATGCAGTTCTAGCTCGAAAACCTATAGGTGCTTAATAATGACTTTACAAATTACAATAGCGACGGTCATTTTCTGATGTATGATACCCACAGACAACGAATGCAGGTCAACGGAGGAGAAATGAGACTTGCAATTTCATACGAATATGAGCCTAATAAATGATGGGGAATTAAGAAGAAATTAAGAACATGCTGAGGCTGAGGCACTGTTGTAACATGTATGTTTAAACAACCAAGCATGCGCTTTTCAATAACATATTGACATGTAATATAATTTCTTTGCTAGCCTGTGGAGATCTGTCAACTTTGCATATGGTATATTTATAATTGTTCATAAACGTTTGTCTAGAATGAACGTTACTATGCAAGATAGGGCTTGTTCATGTGAGCCCACTTAGCGGGCTGGCTCACTTAGCGGGACAAAGTTCATGTTCTGTTCATATGAGCCCGCCTACTAGGATAGAAACTGTAACGTAAGAAATTGAGCATTATTCGACTGTATCAGCTAACATCTTTCGAATAGCTTGCAGCACTTTTTTTAACCCGCTTACC
Organism: Cassiopea andromeda; assembly: GCA_018155075.1. Classification (NCBI taxonomy): domain Eukaryota; kingdom Metazoa; phylum Cnidaria; class Scyphozoa; order Rhizostomeae; family Cassiopeidae; genus Cassiopea; species Cassiopea andromeda. The sequence goes on from WIPJ01001924.1 coordinate 171,703, forward strand.
GAGATCTCGGCAGTGGTCAAGCGAGATCTCACTTAGCGGGCCAGCCCGCTTTCTCATATGAACATAAAACACACTTTGTTTGGGAATTGAGGGTTAGGTAACATCTCGCTAAGTGAGTTGTCTCAGTTAGTGGGCTCAAATGAAAAGGCCCATAGACCGTATCAGATGTAACATCTAGCCATGTGCTAACTGGCTCTCTATGAATCAAAATACCCAGAACTCTCTTCTATATCATCTAATGCTTAGGAAAATTAAGAACAGCCTTCCTGCGCCTCAGTTTTACTGGTTCTTATAGAAGAGTCTAGCTTCTCAGCACGAACTTGGTAGTAAAGATAATCAGAAACGAGATTGAAAACTGTCAAAAAGACCTTAGAAATGAATTCGAAGAGAAGATAAAGGGGTGTTGTGAACAAGTACCCTCAGCTAGTTCTTAGAGAAGGAGATGCTAATAAAATAACTCATAAGATTGTAAATACAACGCAATATATCTAACATAACATATATTCCATCAGACTACAATTTCCATTTTGTAACTTCAACTTCAAATGCACTTGGCTTGCTTCTCTGTCACGTGTGCTATGCACGACGCAGGTTTAGAGCCCAAGCCCTGACAAGGGATAGTCAGGTAGCAAAAACCTATCCCCACTCGATGAGTATATCCCCACTATTTGATTTCCTTGATCGACGATTGCTGTAGCTCCAAGCAAGTATTCTGGATTATGAACATATCACGCATATGCTATCACAACAAACCGTGCTATCGAATCAACTATCAAAAATCATTGAGTAAGCCTTCTGTGCTAATATAAAGAAGATAATCCGTCAAAGGAATTATCTCAACACGGAATAATCGCAGTCTCTGAGAGTGAGAGCAACTGAAACAGTCTGGTTCATGTAGCATTATAAGTACAGTAGCTATATCACAAGCTCTCTAAATCAAGTATAAAAAACAAAATCAGTGTAATTTAAGAAATTAATACAGTATAATTGTACACTATACTCTTTTGCTATTCAAACATCAAATTAAAAGAAAACACAAATATTACATTACAATGTACCCTCCATAGCCAAAAAAGACACTGGGTCACTGAGTTCTGGCTATGGGTAGTACCTACATTTTAACAATCCTTTATAATACTTGTTGTGTAGAATAGTGTTTTTCAACCATTTTCAAGCAACGGAACATCTTTTGCATAGGACAAGTCTTGCGGCACACAATTAACCAAAGATGTTACAAAATTACACGGGCCAATCAAATAATAGTTGGTACATGGCAGAATATTAAATTTAGGCCAGTAGAGAGCTGAACTACATTGGGGCGGGGGGCACAGATGTAGAAGCACAATAAAGAGTTTTTAAAGTGCATTATATCGCACATTTGCACATATAGATGAAACAGGATGAATAGGCAGTCATTTTTAATAGCTATTGTGTGGGAAAATGGGGGCCCGGGGGCCTGCCCCTAGGAATTTCTTTTGAGGTAACGTCCTATAAAACGTCTTAAAATACCTTCATGTAGAATATACCGTATAATAGAATATAATGTATAACAGAATACAATATATACTAGAATATAATGTATGATATAATATAATGTATTTTATCATTAATTTTCATGCTAAGAAAGAGAACCCGGCCTCATTCCTCAAACTGGTTTCATCAGCCATATATCTGCGTTGCAATACCTCCAGAATTGGTAGAGGTCAATAAAGCAATAATTAAAATTATAGTTTTGAGCAATTCTTTATACAACATAGATGACTTATTGGGGGGTGGGGGTGGGGGGCAATCTCACCCTATCCGTCTCAGTGTAAATGGGCGTGATGACTCAACAATGACATAATATTTGCAGAAAATGATTAATAAATGCTAATTTTGAAATAGTAGTATTGGATAATTTCTCATGGCACATTGGCCAACCTCTCACGGCACACTAGTGTGTCGCGGCGCGGTGATTGAAAATCACTGGTGTAGAGTATTGTGTTGCAACTAAAACCACTATGAAGCAGCAAAGCAATTAAATGCTGAGAAGTAGAAATAAGAAAGCTTTTACAATGTTCTTTTAGTATGTGAACATGAAAATTCTTCTGCAGGTGCGCATAGTGAATTTATGTGGCCATCTGAAATTATAAATAACAAAGTCATTATCAACCTTCTAATTCCAATTCCTCGTCAGTGCTTTAAATGAAATATCAAAACTTTGCCAACTAACACAACACCAAAAGGCCCCTCCACACGTGAACAATTACAAGCCAGCTAGTACAGTCCTATACGCAAAACATTGATAATTGTTTTACCCCATACTCTACGTCTGTTTAAAGCATGGTCGACAAATGCACGCTTTTTTGTAAGAAACATGTCTATAAGAAACATAAGGCTGAAATTAGGAAATTAGGCAAAATTTAAGAAACATCGAAGAAACATAGGCAGGCTGTGTTTAAAATAATAACTTGAAAAAACTGTTTTTATCAGTAAATTTTTGATCAAACTAGAAAGAAACTAGAATTAGCACCCATTATATGCCTAGAAAAACCTGAAAATCTGTTTTCTTGCATCACAATTGCCTAATCTGGGTTGCTATTGCCATTGCGAGTCTTTAAAGTTAAGAACAATTTAAGAAGCACTTAAGGCTGAATTTGACGAAATAATAAAAACATCCAGGCTGAAGCCAGAGAGTTTGTTTCTCAAAAAGAAAACAAGTAGTGACCGATTCGTACACATCCAACATTATTCCACATTTAACTATAATGAAAAGAAGCAACTGGATAATAGACGAAATAAACCTGAATAACGTTGAATTATATCATTATAAGGGTTCGCAAAAATTATCTATTTAACATTCTCTGAATTTTCCCTGACTCTTAAAATCAGGTGATTTTCCCAAACCATCTGCGACACAGAAAAAGGATTTGAACCAATCCTCAAATATGAAGGCAAAAAATGTAATAGCTGAAACTTTTCAAAATTAGCTAACTGTAATGATATCTACATTGCACTGTCTGCAAGGAGCTTAATTTTAATGGAAAACAAATAATTGTTATGTTAGCGTCATTTTTGAGCTTTTTAGGAACAAGGAAGTTTGGAGAACTCCACGCAACAAGACATACATCACAATTCCCTTAGCTTCTCTGGCTTTCTAATTAGTATGGAAAAATTCCTGATGATTCTAGGTTTCCCCAAAACTAGACAAGAGCAACCAATTTTCATGGTTTTCGAGGTCCTGTATGAACTCTGACTTCACACTGTATCACCTCCGTATAACCAATATTACCTACAGGCCATCTAGATACAATAGAAAAATGCAATTGCAACACACCTGCTGTCATGCAGTTGGATTCAAATTTGGTTGACTACCACCAATAGCAAGGCTAGGAGTTACCTGCGTCTGGTTAGTACTTCTATCTTGTCTAATCAACGGAGCCTGCGCATTGTCAGCGATTGGCTGAATATCTACATTGATAGCAGATACCTGTGTTCCATTTCCAGCACCAAGTATATATGATGGTATGTTGATGACAAAACTCATGACAGCAGAACAAGGGTTGCTTTGAGAACGTTGTTGGGTGGGTCCATAGTACTGTGGCTGGGTGTATGAGGTCTGGATGCTCTGAGGGTTGTAGTAAGGTGGTCTATCTGGCTGTGGAGCCTGTATGAATGGAATAGTAACGCATTCCTTTAGAACTTTTTGCAATACACATCATAATTTCTGTTATGTTCATTCTCAATTTGATTATTATTATCTTTGGGGTAAAATGGGTACATTCCTATCAGTGGTATATTTTCAAAACAGTAAGAAGCATAACAGAAAAGCATAGAACAAACACAGTTTTTCACATATATACTTTGTTACAAGACTGTGATGAATTTGTCAAAATCTGCATTAGTAGGAAGCATAACTGCAAAGGAGAAACATTCTAGGTAGTACAATGATATTATGCTGCATTGCCTCTTGACTACACCACTGATTTACATGTCCTAAACTGACCATCTTAACAAGCTGTAACAATACAAAAAGTAAAGTTGAGTCAGCATTTACTAAACTGTTGGTAGAAGACAGCAAAAACCTTTTTCAATACTTGCACAGCAAACAGGAATTGATGCTGCAAATTTGATCTTAAATAAAAAGCAAGTTTAGGGAGATTCCAAACAAGCAATCAAAGTATATCACCTGTTGTGTATTTGACACTGCACCTTTACATTCACAGCACCCAACCCAAGTGCAGCAGTCATCAGTGTTACATGTGTTACAGCATTTGGAATATGCCTTGGTTGCTACTACAACAGACCCAATTGAACAAGCCAGTTCAAACACAACCAATCCAACCAGACATGATGCTATTGCAGTGTTCCAATCCTTATCCTCATATGCAAGATACTTCCAACAATAGCGACCATAAGGTCCCCAATCACAGTACTCATTGTAGAAATCCACAAAAAACTCCACCATAACTGAATAGTAAGGCAGCATTGAAATGTCAAAAATGAGTGATGTTATACTCAAACCAAGGAATGTTCCAATCTGAAAAAGGGAGTATGAGATTATTTCTATGTATCTTAAAGAATTACTTTGAATCAGAAAAAATCAAGGAATGATCTGCAGAATTCATGAGTACCAAAACAAGTGCAAGAACATAAGCAGCTGGGGATACAAGTAATTGCCTTTATGCAATCATATATCTGAACAAAGCAGACATTAGAATGCTGCAGGCACTCCTCTAACATCTAAAATTCTTTCCAATGGTTTGAGACACTCCAATGGTTTTAAAACATATCTTTTTTCACTGAATTCTTACACAGTTTATTATTATATTAAATCTTAAGACCAAAGAAAATTTAGGGTTTTGGGTGCCTGCAATACTCTAGGAGATAGGGATGAAAAGTTTGGTGATGCTCCAAAAGAATCAGTTGGTACATAATGATGACAAAATTTCAGTCCTTGTCATGAGCAAGATGCAGCATGTGTGACTAGAGGCATAGAAAGAACTGCAGAGAGTATTTCAGGTTTTCTGGAATTAAACCATGCTTGACCAATTTTCCAGACTTTCTAAGTCCTATGCAAAACCCATATAGCCCTTACAGGCCTCCCAGCCAAAGTTAATGCATTTTTAATGAATTTAGTTCATTCTTATGCTATATTCTACACTGTTCTATGCCAAAAATTTCCGCAGTTTATGCAAGTTAATGTTCTCTGCTTTTAAATCTCATGGTATTCTATGCCACTTCTTTCAAGTCCCGAAGGATTCCACTTTAGAGAGAGTTACCTGTACAAAATGCAGGGTGATATTTTTTTATATCTACATGAGAATTATATCTACTTGCCAATTTCCAAAGAAATAGTGTACACTTGTAGCATGCTATGCAAACTTGACTTCACTGTAAATTTACTATGCAGTAAAACCAAAAATTAGAAAGCTCATACTTATATGAACTCTGTAGATTTAACTGTCAGTCTCTGCAAAATATAAGCTTCTGGAATTTTCCCTGATAACTACCTACTGCAATTTTCTTTAACTATTAGGAGCAGTGATTTAATCTAAAAAGTTGTGTAGCTCCCTTCCTAAACATAATTAAGATCTCATACCACGATTCTAAAAATGAAATGGACCTACAGTAGTTACATACAGAAAAAAATATCTTTGGATTAGGATCTCTAATAGTGGCTGTGAGAAAGTAAGCAAATATTTTGCCACTTGACAAAACTGGAGATCCAACTTGGTCAAGTGGCAAAATTTCTACAGTCACACTTTTCATGGGCTCAACCTCAGCTACACCATTACATCACATTACAGAAACCATCTATAACTAAATTCAACATCATTAAAGCCCTTAGTACGTAAGCTGTCTTAGCAGTGAGAATTGATATAGGTATAAAATTGCAATGTAAGTACTCACCGCACATTTGTTTTGAGAACACTTCACAATGCATCCAAAAATTCCATTGAA
>WIPJ01001929.1:9700-30026 GCA_018155075.1 Cassiopea andromeda
ATTGCGAAACAAAAAAGAACCGAAACTTCTTGACCAGCTCAATAAAAATACTAATGTCAACTTTCAAAAGGATGTGCAAAAACTCGAGTGATTCGTGGAAATCCTGCCAACAAAAATATCAAAGGCTTTCTTTACATTTGCACAAAGCGCCTTCCTGCTCATTTCCAACAAGGAAGACCAAATACAACTTCACTGGACTAGCACGGAGTGCAATTTCTACATTTAAATTTACTCTTTTTGTATAAAAACCAGTAAAATTTAGGTTTAAGCTGGCTGTTCTTCATTTTCCCCAAACGTTGAGCCAGAATTGGTAGCGTGTGGGCAGTCTAGACATTAGCAAATATACAATACAAAATTGGATGTTTTGATTGAGTGAGACCCCATTAGCCAAATGTTACATTCGAGATGTTATCTCTTGTATATCAATATTTGTTTATTGAAAAAGGTTATAAACAATTATAAATGGGCAATGTTTGCGCAGTATCTTATTTTGCAAAGGGCAACTAATTCGAAAAAATCAAAGCAGAGAACCGACAAGGTTGCTAATTTACTTAAGGCCAGCAAGGAAAGGAAATTTCATGTACCTATGTTAATTAAAAACTTATGCATCGTTGTCCGAAAATACATTTTACAATAGTTCTTCAGCCTGAGGTTTGTTCCTAATTTTATATCAAATTTCAGGCTCGTGTTGTTATAAAATTATCCTCATAATAAAGAGTGTATATTCAACAACGAGATTGTAGACGTAGCTAAATTTCTAAGGCCATTACCTTAATTTTGTCTTAGAAAGATTGGCAAGATACTGAAGTCCAAACATCAAAGCTTCCATCCAATTGAAATCGTAGAAAATTGCGTAGAGAACGAAAACGAATGTATACAAATGACATTCATTAGCAGCACGTAGCAAATATACACAAAAGTAAAGAAAAGATAGCGTGTGTTTTGTTGATGGAACTAAAAACATTGCAAGATCTGCCCTCTCAACATGTCATATTTACCAAAATATCTAATCAGTATAAGATTGCTTATCCATTCAACGGGTCACTAAAACAGATGCACATGCACGTCGTTAAATCTCTAAAATCAATCACACAATACCATGCAAAGTCACCTCAATGAAACCAGGTTATAGCTGAAGGAAGTGGAAACTGTTAAGGGTGAACAGCGGGCTTTGCCTAAAAAATCTCTGGAGTTCCCCTCTTTTGCATGACAAAAATTGGCAAAACTCCCTGAGATCATCACCGTTGTTCAATGCATATCTTAAACAAGCTTTCCAACCGAAAAAAGCGGTGGAACGAATGCAATTTACAAAATTCCCTGACTTTTCCCTGACTCCAAAGACAGAGATAAAATCCCATGAAAATTCCCTGCTTGCTGGTGACAATGCGGATTCTAGCAATACCCTACCTTGTTAGGCTAGTGCGACAATGCAGTTTGTGCAATGCTAGATATACAAGTTGAGTCTAATTTTAAAAGGAAGAGGATAGGGTTCAACATTTTATTAGTTGAAAGCTCTGGTCATAATTCAATTCCATCACACCGTGCTAAAGAATAGGAATTTAAGTAATAGAGAACAAACATGTCTCATAGTTAGATTTAGGCCATTTACAAGCACAACCCTCTAGAATAAACAATAGTGGCAAACGTGTGTTGATATCCTGTTAAATATTATTTAAAAACTAGCAATGAATTTAGCAAGAAACTGCCGTTGTACTGATTAAACATTTCCCCCTTCCGTACGATAAGAATCTTTGAACATAAAAACTTTTTATCATCCATTAAATTTTGGGCAAATGATCAGCTTTTCTCGATCAAGGCTTCATGATGCGCGAGAATGAAAGAACGCGACAAAGAAACACAGTAATATAAATTTCAACTGTTCATGAAATTCACAAATCATAATCTTAGCTTTTTCCAAATGCTGCTGCTCCTCCACCGGTACCACCAGCCATTGGTCTTGGTGCACCACCTTGGGGCGGTCTTGCAACACGGCCCTAGTGATAAAAGCATTCTCAAATGACATGAAACAGAACAATGATCCATCAAAAGATACTACTAATGAGGGAAGGATCAATCAGTAACACAGGCCTCCCACTCTACATTTAACAATTTTTTGAAATGAATTTATGACACCTTTTGCTGAAGTTTTAGTTTTAGGACATTTCAGGTCATTATTCAGTAAATTCAAAGACATTTCATGACATAATTTACGTTATTTATTGGTCATTTGAAATATTATACTAACAACTATGGTCAAATCAGGTCATATTTCAACTTTCTGTGAGACTTCATTGTAAAGATACTTTTAAAACAACCAAATACTTGAGTATTAATCTCAAATACTTCATCTTTACTTTTTAAAAAGCTACAGTTTAGGTATCAATTGTTTGTAAAAGGGTTAATGAAATAATGAAGTCACTACTTATCAGGAAGACTGTTTCATGCAAAAATTTATGACATTTTATGATTTTTGGGCACTACTTATGACATTTTATGGAAAAATTTCTAAAATTCAATTTATATGACATTTTATGATTTTATGACAGAGTGGGAGGCCTGGTAATACCTTTACACAACTCACAAAAACTTTTAAATCTTTTTTCACACTTCTGCTACTTAATTTAATATTTAGCACACAAATACAAATCTATTTATAACAGGGTAATTTTACATTTTTCTGGAAAAAAGACAAATTTGCAAATGAAGAAAAAATGCAACAATACAAATCAATTTCACCTTCATCTTTACCATATTTCCTATATTTATAAAACTTTACTAATTTGTTCCTCCTACATAGTAAACTGGCTTGATTTGAACTTAGAAATGGCACTTTTGATAATAATTTAATTCAGAAAACTGTGAACCAGACATACAAACAGTCCTTGCTCCAAGCAACACAGAGGTGATTTATGAAAATAAGCTCAAGGTGCTCCATTTCAATCCCCATGTAACTTCACTCTTTTGAAGGTGTAACAGTAAAACAAAAAATGAGTGGCACAGCCTGGGACATGGCCAGGGTTATAATAGTGGGGAGGGGGGCATAAATGAAAATTTTTGGCCATGCCCTCTATCTCTCTGAAGATTTGCTACTACCCCCCCCCCCAATTATTTTCTCATCAATTTTAAAGAAATCCCAAGCACCATATTGGCAGAAAGTGGGGGGGGGGATTTGCCCCCTATGCAACCTGTGGCCAAGCCACTGGGAACAGTGCTTTGCAAATGATGCAAGACTATCTTCTATGCTATACAAGACACACAATTAGAAATTGTGGTAAGCATCCCACACGTGCAAACTTTTGATATCATTAAAACAGCAAAGCATTCATGTTTTTGAAAAATTCTCATCTACTCCTCACCAAATGAACTTATTTGTTCACTGCTTCCCACTATTGCAGTTTCGGTTTCATGTTTTTTTTGCCTAATCAAACAGTTAGCTGAGGAGGTCCAGCATCTCAAATGTTCTTGACCTATTGCATCTGAAATTTTGACTAATCACCAATGAGAATGTAAATTATGACTTCACCAAAATTAAAAAAACAAAGCTGGCTAGTAGCTATCATCTAATATTTGCTTTTGTGACTAATCACTAGCTGATTTCCATGAAAACACTTCAATACACAATAATAAAGCTCAAATAGAGTCCAAATTTTTCATGAAAAGTATTAGATAACAAACAGCCTTAAATTAAGCTGGCATTTATTTAATCAAAAACCATTTCAAGCAGATTCTATTCTTCATTATAGACTTTGTTAATTGCCTGCACTGCAGGCTGCAAATCTTCAAGCAACTGCAAATACAAGGCAATCACTTCAAAAGTAAATAGAGCCTTCCCTTTTTGAAAAATGAAAAACAGAGACTCTGGCTTCTAGTCCAGAATATACAGTAAGTAATGTACATGGGACAAGTAGCACCACAGCCAGTATGCACTCTGAGACTTTTGCTTGCCACAGATTCTAGTGAAATTTTTCTAGCACAATAGACATTACCCATAATGACGTCAACTAGCATGTGGCACACAATGCATCATGGTACTTGTAGTCAGTGCTTTGATCAGGTTTTTATGACTTGCATGGGATTATGTTGGACTATGATTGAAAGAAGACTTATTGTGACCATTGTATAGCAAAACCATGGATAATTCACCTGGATTTCTCAACGAGCATGTTCCTACTTTCCTTAAAAACTCCAGTCCTGACAACCATGCTTCTTGAGCAATTATAGGTGATGATTTAGTGGAAAAAGTTTATCTAACATCGAAGTGGCATATGCTTACCACAGTAAATGAAAACATTGTAATTAGAACAGAAATGTTGGAACTGGTGTGCACAACAAGAGAAGGTTTGAAAAGGTTTCTGACTTAGCTTACTTTGGGTCTTTCTATCACCGACCAACACTTTGAACAATCTCTGTACCTTGATGGTGAATCTTTTTTATTCATATGAGAAATTGCATACAAGCATTTCCTTCCAAACAATTGTTTGGCATTACTCTGTCTATAGGAGATGTTTTTATATGATAGTTCATGATTCCAAACACTACTGCTGAAACACAAAGGAGCACAAAATATAACCTACCAATGGGGCAGACTTGCTTAGTTTTCATGTTCACATTGTCTACAATAGCGGTAAGCGTAGGCCACATCCATGCTGGTTCAACTTTCTTCACTGTATTGCTACACTTAACTGTTAGTTCTCCAGGCTGGAGTTTTGAAGGTATCTAGGAACATGCTCGTTGAGAAATTCAGGCGGATTATCTATGGTTTTGCTATACAATGGTCACAATACGTCTTCTTTCGATCATACTCCAACATAATCCCATACAAATCATAACATGTCAAAGCACTGACTAGAAGTACCATGATGCATTGTGTACCACATGGTAGTTGAAGTAATTATGGGTAAGGTCTATTGACATGCCTTTTGAGTTCGCAAAAATTGGGTAAACTTGGCATAGATGCTGATAAAACTTGCCAAAACTCACCAAATTATCATTGGACAATTGGAGTGTGTCTAAAATGGTTCTTGCTTGCCACAGATATGGCACAGACAGGGTCTAGAATTCAGTCTGGGCACCAGGGAAGAAATGCTGGAGGGTCAACTGCTGCCAAAGTGCTGACAAAGCATGAAGCAAAAAATCTTTAATGGGCAATGCATTTCATATTGGCTTAAAAAAGGTGGGTCTGCAGGTGGCCATATTTTCTGAAGGTGGGCAGACCCATATTTTCATAGCCTGCAGACTCATAATTTAAGTTTTATTAAAATGTGTCTGAACTCCCAAACACCTTCAACAAGGATTTCAATAAATCCTGTGACTGCCTAAACCACCAATCAAATGTTGCATCTTCAACTTCTCCATACAACTATAGAGTTGCAGAAGATTGGTAAAATGCATGCAATATATGTTTTCTGCTCAACTCATTATGGCACTGGAAAACCACAGCAAGTGCGATTGAAAACAAGAAGTTCAAAGTACAAGACAAATATCAAGCAGCTTGTAAAATGACCTTGCTGAGTGTAAAGAGTGAAAATATGAAGTTCTTACAAATACATTAAAAGATACACAGTTTTGCCCTATATTCAAATTTCTGTGATAATATCTTACTTTTCTTCAACATTTAGAACAAAACAGGCTACAAGCCCCATGTATGCCTTTCTATTTGTATTCTATCATAGCCAGTTGACAGCACAAGTAAGAAACACTAAGCTGAGTCTCCACTAGGTGGAAAAAAGCTGTACTACAAAATGCAGAACCAATCTCTACCTTTTGCTGCTAGATTTTTCCACCCCAACAGTTTTGAGCAACCAATGAGACAACAGAAAATGTTTCTGCCTCAACAATTTCCACCTAGCAGAGATTCTGCTTAACAAGCATGTCATGAGTGACATAGAATACATCAAAAGGGCGCAGAATTGAGTACTAGACATAAACAAAGGAGAAGATGTATAAAATACCTTTGGCTGGAACCTTGCAGGTGGAGTTCTGATCCTTCTGTCAGTCTTTGATCTATTCCTGACAACTTTAGAGTGAATGGCACAACTGACACAATACATCAATTTGGCATATAACTTTGGCAAAACGTAAGCTGCAGAAGAGAGTGTAAGCTGGATATAAAACATAGAATAGCAAGAGAGGTATGTTTTATAGAAAGTTAGAGGTCAATGGTTTAATAGTGGGAAGAAGGGTGGTGATAAACTTTGAATCTATAACCTATGACTGTGAAACTATAACCTATGACCTTGAATCTATAACAAATGACCTTGAATCTATAACCTATGACCTTAAATCAAATAGAAGAAATTGGACCCTTAGTCATTAAAACCCATCAACTCCCTGGTGACAAGGGGAAATCAAAATTATGAATGATTGTGATGACTATGAAACCAACAAAAAAAGGCAGTGTAAAAACTTTAGGTCGATAAAGAGTTCTAAAATGCAAATGCTCATGATTAAGAAAGTATTGAAAAAAATATATTAATGTAATAATTTGCATATATTAGCAGACTCAGCTTTATGAACATGGTATGTGATACTGATTATCAAGAATGAGACTACTATGGTTGACACTGGTGTATTCTCATGTCACACAATATTACAATTATGGTTCCTATGAACTTCACATCCCACCATATTTTTCATTCATGTGACAAAACTACTATATATTTACATTTTAATAACATAAAAAGCATAGTGATAAGATAATAAAAATTTTGTACACTATATTTGTAAACCAAAAGCAACACATTTGTACTACTCTGTGAACTATAATAAACCATTAGGAGCATCCAGTTCTCTGAGATTTTCCTATTTAAGAAATATGTAACTGGCTAAATACACCCTTATATATGTCATAATCATATGTAGCAAATTTATCTTCTCTTGATAACTACAAAAAAGAACCAAGAGCTTGTTGAGATGCATCTTATCTATGTTCCTTCATCAATTAACCATGGTAAAGGAGACCATGATATGAAGATATGCAAGAACAACATTTTCTAAGCTTTAACACTACATCTAATAAAGCAATGAGATGGTAGAGCCAGAAACAAGCATACCTGCTTCATTTCCACTTGCAGCATAGACTGAAGCTTCCTTCAAATCATTAACAGCTGCTTGCTCAACGATATTCCTAATAACAAATTTCTTAATAGCTTTGTCCTTTGGAACACACCTTGCACAGTTAGTACACCTCACATAACGGACATGGCCACGTCCATGCTTGGAACGCCCATTGTTTCTTCTCTTTTGTGTCTACAAATTGAGCTTGCAATGTTCAAAAATTCCTGAAGAACATTTTACTGGACTTTTACATTGCTTAGACATTAATACAGTTGTGAATGAAAGCAATGTAGAATTAATGTTGTAGGTGGAATTGCAGCGTTTTGATAAGTTACACTGCTTAAGTCACAACATTAAGTTTGTTAAATTGGAATACTTATACTTGTTATGGAATAGTTTTTATCGTGGAATAGTTGAAACACCAGATCAGTTGTCAATATTGCTAAAATCAAGAAGTATGTGGACTTTTTTGTCATCGTTCTATTTTTTCACTATAGAAATACTTTGGCAAAGCTGATTTCTGTGGTGCATCAGCTAGCAAACTTACTTAAACACATTTTAGAGCAATATTTCATACAAAATTATTTTACATAATTCAAATTACACTCCTATCTCAGCTTTGTATCTTAAAGTTATCTACAAATGGCCTATTCAGATTAATTTACAAAGTATATTGGTGTATTGAAAGACAGCACAAGAAGACTGCGAGTAATGTACTGAAAAGTACTAACAAGGGACTACTATTTTTCACACAGTCCAAATATCGCTAGATTCAAGCTGATGCCATATGGCTAGGCCAGCAGCATTCACAACTTATACATAGCTCCGAACAGTTTTCTCTTAAAAGTGATCACCTTTTCCTTCAAATATCATAAGGAAAGGTAGTCTGAAATACTACCGAGAGGTGATTATTACTATAAAATCTAAAGAAACCCAAGGAATTGCAAATAAAATGTGTCACTATCATTCTCCTTACCATCGTGGAAGAGAATTTGATTGCAAAGGATACGCATGGCAATTGTCAAAATGGTAATAAAATGAGCATGCGCAGCTGTAAGACCGCTGCTCATGAAGGCCACAAGCACATGTGATTAGGCCCTTCTTTGCAATCTGTAGAACATTGCAGGGAATACAACGAAGAAGAGTAAAGAGTACAATTCACCATGGCTGCTAAATTACTAAATACACTTGGAAGACTTGGTATTGGGGTTGCAGTAGCTGGTGGTGTTATCAATAGTGCATTATATAATGGTAGGAGTATCTGAAGTATTGTTACGTCATCTGCAGCAAGTGCACATTGTCTCGTTGATCAGATTGAACTTGAACTGTTTTGTTATATCAGCAGGATCTTTAAGTACATTTGAAGTGATATCCATGAAAACTCCAAAACAACTGTGGGTTTGCTGCCCTTCTGCTACGTAATATTACGATGTTCAGCTGAATGCATCATGCAGAAGATCCATCAGTAACTTGTAATTGTTGGAATGTCACAACTGTATCTTTTTGAGTTGGGATTTGGAAGCATATGAATTTACATCCATATTTCTTAAGTTATTTATTTTAGTGCCACATTTGTTTTTAGTATTTATGTACATATTCTGCTTGCGGTTGGGACAGATTTACACAGAACTTGAGAAAAATGTGGACACAATGTCCTGACAAGCAATATAATTTTGCGATCAAAATGTTTATTCCTTGAGTGCATTCTTTTTTCAGTTGATGGTGGCCACAGGGCTGTTATATTCGATAGATTCCAAGGAGTAAAACCAGATGTGATTGGAGAAGGCACACATTTTCTGATACCTTGGGTACAGAGGCCAGTTATATTTGATATCAGAAGCAGACCAAGAAATGTTCCAACCATAACTGGTAGCAAAGGTCTGTATTTTTGATTGTTTCTTTTGAGAGATGAAGGTTTGGCCTATAATTTTGGGATTGCATGAAGTGCATATGCACATGCACTCTTATATGAGTTGCAGTAGGAATAAAGTATGAAAATTGCTTATTCTAACTTTTTATAATTACAGAACCACAAAATAGGTGTTTGACTCAAGGACACAGGGTATTGAACAGAGGCCTGGGGGCTCAGCCCTCTTCCCTTTTTGTGAGTCATTTGAAATAGTGAAGGTAGAAGGTCTGTTTAAAGTCCTTACATTCACATCATTAACTAACTGCAATAGTTTCAATTTAGAAAGGGTGTATTCAAACAGGAGACTTCCCTAAGATTTAAAGTGTGTGGTTCTAAAACTTTGTTCAGAAGGTAACACCCCTGATTCCTAGTCATATGCATTTCTACTAGTCTTGCTGTTTGTATACAGGCTTTGAGGAGATGCTAAATACTACTGTGTTGGGAGCCTGTCTTCTAAGAGTGCATGTGCCCCCCAGGCAGCATGTCACTAAGTAGTAGCAAAACACGACATGGATAAATGGCATCATTGCAAGTTATCGAACCTTAGGATTTTTATTTTTGCATTTTAAAATTGTTTGAGCCTCAGCTCGGGAATTTACAAATTATAGACTATAAATAGAATTTCAATCTGGCAACCCTGATGGAAATGTCCACATGGTTGGTAGTATCTGGCCGATGACTTACAAGAGTTGCAGCATAGCATGGTTTTAAGAGCTTTCAAACTCAAGATTGTGCCTTCCTGTGCATTACTTATTAGCATTTACTTATATATTTGATAGATTTGTGATAAATTGTAAGCATTTTAGTGTTTTTGATGGTTTTTATGCTTCATTTTCAGATCTACAAAATGTCAATATTACACTAAGGATTTTATTTAGACCTATTGCCTCTCAGTTACCAAAAATTTATATGAGCCTTGGTGAGGATTATGATGAGAGAGTTCTTCCATCAATTACATCAGAAGTTTTAAAGGCAATTGTTGTAAGTGGCCTTGAAGTTCATCTGAGCACCTTTGTTTCTTCAATTGTCTCTTGTTCTTATTATGTAGGAATTTATTTCTGTTGTGCTCAATTCTTGCTCTGTGGTATGGAAAACCTGGGTGGTTCAACCATTTGTGGGGCTACTCACTCATTGTGAACTGTTTTAGTACCCAATCTCAACTGCTGTAATACTCTGTAGCATAATCCTCTGCCTGAGCAAAATAATTTTAAAAATAAAGTACTATTAAGCAACAAAATTAAGTACTATTTCAAATAGTACTTATTGAGTAAATGATCATTTTGGAATTGAGATGAACAGTGTGTTGGAATATGAATAAGGAAGGGGAATGATAGAATGAAAAGATCAGACCAAAGCCAGAAGATATTGTTCAGTTCTTAGTTCACAAAGGTGTACTTACTGTTATATCCTTGTGTATTTTGGTACTTTTAGTAAATTCTTTGATCAAACAATCTCTACCTCTGATTAACAAAAACAGTACTTATAATTGAGTAAATTTTCTGTAATTCAACCTATTTTTGAATATGGCTCATGTTTTTGCTTTCAGGCACAGTTTGATGCAAGTGAATTGATCACTCAAAGAGAAGTTGTAAGTTATTGTTGAGGCTATCTTATGAGTTGTAACTTTAAAGTCTGTATCAATACAAGGTATAATGGAAATACTCAATGACAAAACCTTCAATAGAAGGTGGATACCAGCAATGTACTGCCAGCTACTTTGCCTAAACCACTGTCTAACTTTAAATGACACAAAAAAGTACACATACTAAGTTTTCATGCCTGACACAGCTACCTACTATGCATGGTCAGCCACTTACTCTAGATATTATTAAAAGCTCTGAATGAACACATAGAGTTTCATTTCTATTTAACATTGAGCTCAGTCTGTCAGCCCTACCATGGAGTACTTGTTTCAAGAAATGAAAGTTGATTTATAGATAAATTTTGTTGACACTATATTCATCTTTTTTGCTTCAGGTTTCTCAGAAAGTTCAAGAATCTTTAGTTGAAAGGGCTCAAACTTTTGGTCTTGTGCTTGATGATATTTCACTTGTAAGTAAATTAATGTTTTTACATTGGTGCTTTTAACCTTAGTTTCCCCTTTATACTGAGGATGACTCTAGTGAAGAGTTGAAATGTCTATGTTGTCAGTTAACATTTTAGGATTGTATTTTTCTGGAATATGTCACTCGTGGTTATGCATTAGGTCAAATTTGAGTTAAAGAGCATCTCTCTTTTTTGTAATCATCCTATTACTCAAGCATGATTAGTATTATTTTGCCCTTTTTTGTTTAGTTTCATTGTATATTTGTCACCCTAGACACATTTGACATTTGGAAAAGAGTTCACAGAAGCTGTAGAGATGAAGCAAGTTGGTATGTGATCATGACAATGGTGCAATACTTGTTACTAATCAAATTTAAAACACACATCATGGTGTGATGCTAGGCTTGTGTAGCTTATTATAGTGATTAGGTTATTTTCTTATAAGCACTGTTGAAAAAACCTAGCTAAAATAAATATCTTTTATGTACACAGCTCAGCAAGAAGCTGAAAGAGCAAGGTTCCTTGTGGAAAAGGTAAGAATTGTCCATTATTATCAATATGGCCACACAGTTTATTGCCTTGCAAATATGTAATAGGCCCTATACTCTACATGTGCAGTTTCATATGTTATGCTATCTAATTTTTGCAATTGTAGGCTGAACAGCAAAAGAAAGCATCAATTATATCTGCTGAAGGAGATGCAAAAGGAGCTTCTTTACTTTCTACAGCATTTCAAGAAGCTGGCGAAGGTCTGATTGAGTTGCGTAAACTAGAAGCAGCTGAAGAGATTGCTGATAGACTGTCAAAATCAAGAGGTGTAGTCTATTTACCTGAAGGACAGGGGGTTTTGCTTAATATGCCGACATCATAAAATAATGTGAATTAATATGGAGTGTATGCACTTTAAGCTGCTAAGTCTTTAGAGCATTTATATTTTTAGATTTTTTTGTTACTAATTATCCAATGTGAACTCAAATTATTATTACCTCCAATATAATGCTGATTGGCTTGTAAGCTACCTTTGTCATTTATGGGCTACAATTCTACTTAAGTCTGTTGAAGGGAAATAAATTAAGGAAACCATGCTGCAGAGCAGTAGATATCCTTCCTTTGATAATAGAATTTGTGTCTTATTAAACATTGATATATCATAGATATCATGCTACATCTGCATTGTACAACAATGTAGCAAATTTATCTTCCCTGTTCCAACCTGACCTCTGCTGTACAAATATCTATGGGGATGGGACATTGACTATGGCTGGGGTTTAATTATTACATATAATGATTCAAAATATAATTAAATTGCTTTGATTTTAAATTTGGAAGGATGGCTGCCAACAGTTTGTTTTATTTTTCATATATGTACAGGGTTTGTATGAATTTTGGAAAGTTATGTAAATCAATAATGCCATTTTCCAGGACCTTGAAAGTGTTGGAAAAGAGAGGATTTTCAAAATGTAGCTATTTTGGATTCTGTTTAGGAAATTCTAAAATACCCTAAAATGGATGCAACTTTCTATCATGTTCAGCAGTGTTGTTTGTTCATTCTGCTATTTTTAATATAAAACATAATCCACCAAAACTATGATAAAGTATAGCAATAATAATGTTTTTCTATTTTCATTGGGTTTTAAAATGTGAGCAAAAATGTGTTTAATGGTTTTGGAAATTTGGTAATTTGCCTTTGGCATAGTTTTTGAACAGTTTTGGAAATATAAAAGTAGTTTGTACAAACCTGTTATGTAGAGATGGATTACATGCTGAAGAGGACAACAATTAAAAGCTTCCTTGGCATATTGACAGGCAATTATAAGAAGAATTTCTTCTGAAACTCAATAAATAGCAGGCAAAGTGATTACTTATATCATTGTTTAATTACTAGCAAATAATTTATGAACAATTTTTACTTGAAATCAAAAGGTCAGGAACTGTGTATGTGGTTTCTTGCAATTTGAAATTGATGCAGCAAGAATTAAATTCAATCTTAAAAATAAAAACAATTTCTAAGAAACTACTAATTTGAGAAAACCAAAAGCATCCACAGAAAATTTTGCTACTTTCAAGATGTGAAGTATTATTGAATGGACCTTAAAGCTAATATAATTTTCATAAACATGCATTTTTAGTCCAACTGAATAGCAAAGAGCTTTTAATGGTAAATCATCTGATAGTAAGCCCATCATTGACTTCATTGGTTTCTTGTATGAAATTTGATTACGCAATGTTTTTATAAGAAAATGAGGCTCACATGGTCTAAATCTTAAGATAATCACAAGGCTCAATTTCCAAAATTAAGTGTCTTTATTAGCCAAAATTGATATTTTGTCATTACTGCATTCAAAATGTTAAAGATGGAATTCAAATTTGAGTATACAATATTGAAAATGAATGTGTAATCCATTTTAGCCAGTTTATTTCAGAAAAATTTAGAATCTCAGGCTCAAGTTTGGGAAAAGTTAAAATTGAGGCTCAGGCAAAATGAGGGCTTTCCTATTAAAAACGTGTAATCTCACATTAATTAAAAAACCCATCAGGTTTGTTTACCCAAATAACAAATAACCAAACCATATCAAGCCAATATTTACATACTCATCTTTCAAGGGAAATTTTTATATCTATTTGACAGGATTCTTTGCTCTTAAAATATTGCTGAATGTTAATGCAGCTGTTATCAGAGTACAAATTCCAAGCTGCAAATTAATATGAAATCAGATTGAGTATGTACTAATGTATTTCTAACTTCCATGTAAACTGAAAAAAATGATGGGATAAAGCATTGATGGAAATGAATGAAGCCATTGATTTGGACTGAATGGTCATAAATCTGGCAGGGGTTTTGATGGAAGTTTGAATTATATTTTGCTTGCTAAATTTTGAAACTACAATGTTAGCTAAGAGGAGTCTACTGTTAGGTTGTATCTACTATCACACTACATAATTCAAATAAGCATGGACTAAGGTATTTTAGGCTTTTAAACTCATATTTTGAAGGTACTTGACAACTATACACTCCTGCAATATGCAGCTGATAATTTTAATATACCATATGTAGATAAAGGAAAGCAATTGAAGAAAAATGTTTAACATGCTAATTACTATAAGGAAGCTAAGCTGTCATTCATCTAGACCATTTGAATTCATAAAAGCATTACTAATCTCTGGTCACTGTGATAATAAAAATCTCAGGTCCAATTTTACTTCAGATACTGTCAGAACTGAAAGCTTCAATTATCCACCGCAAGACATTTCCTTGAATCTCTAATGTACCAATTCATAAAGGCAAATCAGCAAGTCAAAAAACTAAGACCCTCGTGTCAAACAGGCACTAAGGCCAAAAGGGATGCACACTGATGCCCCCGAGAACATTAATACAATGAAATTATAAGCATTCTAGTTCAAATTTCACTTTTGCTAAACATATTTTGAAGCCTGTGTGAAGGACACTGGCCCAGCACTAATACATTACTGAGGTAACGTGCTAGCTTTCTGCTACAATGCCTCTGACAATAGATACTTCTAGTTTTTGATTTAATCTGATTCCTAGACAAATGAAAATACAATTGCAAATTATGGTGCTTTGTCATCAGGCATTGGTGGGCTGAAGCCTGGACTGACTGGTGGGCTTTTTGATGCAAAAATGTCTGACTTTACTTTGAATTTTGGGATGTTATCTCTCTCTTGTCCAGTATGCTTTTCATCTAGGCAACCATCATGGTCCAACTCCAAGTGAAGAAGCCTACTTGAAGTACTGGCTTCAGGTTCATCTATTCTGTCACTTTGAATTTGATAGTTTGAGACAGAATTTGCTGCAACAGCACCATCTATTGATTCATCTAAAGCATGTTCAACAATATTTTCATCTTTCTTCTGTTCTATTTGAGCATCTTCCACTCCAACTCTATTAAGTGAAGCTATTGTATCCTCGCTTTCCTTCTTGCCAGAAGCTACAACAGAACTGTGAGTATGAGATGATGGTTCTGAAACCTGCAAATTAATTCTTGAGTTTACTTCTGGAACATTTTCTGAAGTTTCACTAGCTGACTGTAGTTGTCTTTCTTGTCTCATTTGTTCTAAAAGAACAAAAAATCACTCAATATTTTACCATTACTTATGAAGAAGGGGTTCATTAATTTCTTTCACCAATTTGAAATAAAGTCTAGATGCATTTAGTGATCAAGTAAAATTCTCATATAGAGTTAAAGATCAGTTAGGGGCCATCCACATATTACATCTCATTAATTTTGGCATTTTTAGACACCCACCCACCCCCTGTCACACTTTGTCACAAATTTAAAACTACCCAACCACTCTCAACATGTGACATCACATTATGAATTTCAATAGGATATTTTCCTACTTTCATAATAATGTGTCTATTATGTCTTTTTTGGCCTCACAGTAGCATCAAAATAGGATTACCAGATTATTTCTAGAGGTGAAGCCAAGTTTTGTCGAAAAGAGGGCCAGACATAGTATCATGAAGCAAAATGTGCTAAACATTGAGTTGTTAAAAAATGTGACACCACACTGCAAAAACAATCTACCCACCTCTTGATACACTTTTTTTCACAAAAATCAAAAGACCCTCCCACCCCCTTTGTGTGATGTAATATTTGAATAGTCTGTTATGCTAGCAAAAATTGTCTTGCCATAAATCATGACAATAAAATGTTTGGTAATTTTTCACTATGTGACTGAGTAGGTATGGTGCAGCAGAACTATTTTTCAAAAGCTTACTACCATGGTAGTCAGCTTTTTGGGGGGGGGGTGGCAAATGCATGGTAAATGAATGCTTTGATACTGAATGACAACACATGTGGTAAGTTATCAAAAGAATAGCTGCCTAAACAAACAAAACTAAACAACTCTGTTTTTGTCATCTATTGCACGTACATACACTCACACATGGACAAGTTAATTTGCACATGCTTTTAATTGCACCATACACTTCTTTGTTTCTAAGAACTTGCTATTTTAAAAGGTTACATACTTTATAAATAATTGGTATAAGCAAATTATAAACTAACTTGCCAGCTAACTGATTACAGACTAACTAGCTGAACAAGTCTTATTTTAGTGTTTTAATAAGATTTTATTGATATCCCGATGGTGAGTACAGGCAAAGTAAAACAGTATTTGTCTCTAGATTAGTTGTTGTCTCTACTGCAACTTGTGATGAACTAAAGATGCTGGCTAGATACAGGGTTTATATAGTCTGTTTATGGATTACTAGAATCTTCTGAGATTTGTGGAATAATCCTCTCAGAAATAGAATCTACTAGAAGTAAACATGTTTACAAGTTGAGACAGAGAAAGTTCTAGTGAGTGCTTACATAATCTGTTGTTTATATTCCAGAGATTACTGGAATGGATTATCGTATTACAACACTAGCTACCAGATACAATAGACAAAAAGGATTGATTATTCAACTCAAAGACCTAAAAAGTATAATTGCAAACATAGTAACAAGTAGAAATACCTTCTGCAAGAAATTGCTGTGCAAAACATAGAATTGCTTGATAACAGAAGACTAATTGTTCCTGCAAGATCAAAATATATTAGTATGAGTTATTGTATGGAATAATAGGGCAGATAAAACTATTTTAGATGAGCAATTATACTAATTGAGAAGAAATAAAACAAGATGTATCAGTCAAAAAGGCAGAAACATAATATTTGGCAACATCACATGAAAAGAAGTAATATTCCTTTCTACAGTTCTGGCTGTAAATACTATAGATGGATCAAGGGAGTGTTTCCAGCTTCTATCTCTACATGTCTTTCTTGTCTTTCCTGTGTTACATTCTTGATAACTATTAACTCAAATAACAAAAAAGATTTTCTGTTATAATGTACCTTTCTTTGAACCATGTGAAAACGACACTGTCTCAGTTTCCGAATTAAACCAGGAATTTCAACTGCAAAAAATGGTGTCAAAATGAAAGTTGGACAAAGTTGCTATACAATCATAAATTAATGTTCATTAGGATTTTCATGAAAAGCAACTACATCTGGTCAAAAGATTTGTAGAAGGTTGACTACAGTATGATCCAGAAAATAGTTGTCTTCACAATCAAAGAACCTTCATTAAATAAAACAGACAATTGGGTACATAAAATCTAGCAGAGGAAGGTAATTATAATATCTGTATAAATATGAAAGAAATAATAGATTATTATCTTAATATATTGTCTATATACTTCAATATTAAATATACTTGTAAGTGCTAACTGTATGCCTTTGAAATAGTAGAGCCACTATTTCAAAGGCACACAGTTAACAAAAAAGTAAGGCAATACATTCCTGTGTCAAAAAAGCTGGAATACAAATTAATTCTAAGACCAAAATTTTTTTGTGAGCCTTGGAGGGATATTAACTTTTGTAAATCTGCTTTAGAAACAATTATTAGATTTCCTAATCTTAGGCTAAGGAAATAAATTACAAAGCATTTGACAAATGAAACTGTGTCTTAGTGCTGTTCAGACAAAAATTGTAAATATTTGTTGGGTAGGTTTTGTCCAATTTGCATAGCAAGGTAAAGATGAGGTTGTGTATAAAAAGTCCAGAGGAGAGCTTGGCTCCTTTATTTATCATAATGCTCCAATACCTTCAATAAAAGAGTGTCAACAATGTCAAAAGAGCAAACAAAGGGAGTAGCAACTAACCTAAACCATTTCCACCCATGATTTCTTCACTTGCTGAATAAACACATGCAAAAGTACCAGTTCTGCCAACACCAGCACTAAAAAAAGAATCAATCAATATTATTATGAACAGTTAAACAAAAACAATAATGAGCTAATTATTTCTGCGACTCTGGAAGAATGTGGACTGCAAAGTATACTTGGAAATCTAGTGCTGTATATCATAGAAAATAAGCAGATCTTGCTTTTCACAATCTGCTCTATATACCATAAAATCTTCCTTCCTGTGTTTAGTACTGCAACAAGAATACTTGATGATTGTTTTGGGACCTAACAAGCAAAACATATTTTCTAGGATGCAATTCTTGTACAAGAACTTGAATCCCTTAAAAATTACACTTTTCTAGATCCCATAACATCACAAGTATATTCATGCAGCAATCTGTTCAGTAAATAAACTAATTAATGAGTAAGGTACCTCAAAACAAAAACGAAGATGAAAAAAAGCTGCAATAGCATTTTTAAAAATGCAAATTACAGATATAGCTAGAGATAAAGAAATTTCTATACCTGCAATGCAGTAATAATGGTGAAAAGAGGTCTGGATCTAATGCTTTGTGACAGTTCCTTACTTCTTCATTGAAAGCTAGTAGATCATATGGAGTATTGGGAATGCCACTGTTGGGAAGAAATGCAACATTAGCAATCACAGTACAATATCATGCAATGAACACTACAACAAGCTATTGCTTCTGCCTTGTGGCATCATCATCAATCATTGCCATCATCACCAGTCAATTATCATCAATTATCATCATCAATTATCAGTCATCATCATCACCATCAGTCATCATCATCATCATCACCATCAGTCATCATCATCATCATCATCATCATTAATAATCATCAGTCATCATCAATCATCATCATCATCATCGTTGTCATCAATCATCATCATCAATTATGAGTCCTGCTGAAATTATTCCATGAATTATGTGGACTCTTTTTTCATCGTCCTTACATTTCAATTTATAAAGAAGCTGCAACTTCCACTTAGAGCATTAATGTAACTAGGATAAAAACATTCTAGATCAACAGGTATTTACCAAAACATCAATGATTTTGGTTGTGCTGTTACAATCTTCACATGTACAAGGCTTGCAACCTATTTTTACTATCCTTTGCAATAATGTTATAAACTGATGACAATGACAATATAGTCATATAGAACTCCAACATTCAAATACTGTTTTCTACTCTCAAATAGCAAATACTATGTTTGCTACTGGGAATTCTCTCATATTTCAAAAATGTATTTTGCCCCCTCTCTCAAAAGCTCTCCTCTCTGATAAGTCCCCCTTTAAAGTCTCTGGAATCAATAATACCCCGGCAGGCTTAACAGAGAATGTATGGCAATTCATTATTAGCATCATGGGTGTCAGACTCATTTTGGCCCAGAGGCCATGTAATGCATAATGTGACAGTACACATGACAGGTAGGTTCAAGGGATTTGAGAGGATACCATGGCAAGGTAATAACAACTTTAAAATACAAAACTCATAAAAATGTATCCTACTTTGCATGCTAGAAAATGATGAAAAGCAAGGGGAACCAACCTGTGCTATGCTGGCTAGTACGGGCAACAAAAATTTTGATAGGTTTCAGTTTATTCAAAATTCCTCCAGGGATCACATCGAAGGCTTTGGCGAGCCATATATTTGGCAACAGAAAAATTGCTTCATAATCAGCAAAGAAGTGAAAATATACAGCCCTAGTTTTAGAATAATCAGTTTGAGTTTCCAAAGTTTATCAACATCCAGTTTACAATTTTTCTGTAACTGTCTTGTTTCAAGCTTTATCATTTAATTGATTCAATTCTTAACCATATATAACAACTCACTAGTCAGGCCAGGATGTGAATTGTAAATGCTTGACTGTCCTTGATTCTTCTGTCTGAAATAAAAATATATTTAATAAACTCTAACATAATTTCTCTTCATTCTCTGTCTATTCTAAACACAATTCAACAAATTCAATGAACTACATTATCGTTATCATCATCATCATCATCATCATCATCATCATCATCATCATCATCATCATAGTTGCCATCATCAACATCATAATCATAATCAACATCATCATCAACAACATCATCATCAACATCATCACCACTGTCATTATCTTATTCCCATTTCGCCCCAAAGGGGGCCTAGGACTGACCCTGGGGTCAGTTTTCACCTGTCATTTGTTTAAAAGAGGTGGATCGAGTTGGCTACACTCAATGCACTCTGCAAGCCCAACAGTTACTAGGCAGAGCTGCAGCGTGAACCATTGAGTTTGCTTTTCACCGAAGGGGCCTGGCTGGACAGTTTGCCACAGGTCATCAACATCTGCCCTAATTCTGAATCTCTGTGACGTAAATCACTATCAACTTGTGGAGGTCTCCAACCATGAGCTAGTTCATCATCATTATCATCATAATCATTATCACCATCATCATCATTATCAACATTATCATCATCATCATCATTATCAACATCATCATCATCATCATTATCAACATCATCATCATCATCATTATCAACATCATCATCATCATCATTATCAACATCATCATCATCATCATTATCAACATCATCATCATCATCATCATCATTATCAAC
>WIPJ01001929.1:55144-65934 GCA_018155075.1 Cassiopea andromeda
ATTTGTATATGTATATGTATATTTATATGTATATGTATATATGTATATGTATATTTTTGTATATTTATATATTTATATGTACTAGGGGCGTCGTGGCACCTGTAGAGTAGGGGGGCCAATTTCAATGATTTCGAAACCTTTGTCTTTACTAACAGCAATAGTCCAAAAATTTTCCAACTAAGCATTAAGATTTTCAAAAATCCGATAATTCCGAAAAAACTGGAGAGGCCGTGACCTCCCTGCCACCTGGCCACGACGCCCCTGATATGTATATAAGTATATGTATACGTGTATATGTAGAAAATTATACCTGGTAATGATTCATCGACGGGATTGATCAGATCATCAATATGCATTGATGTTAGTGATTCGCTGTGGATACAAAATATTTACTATTGAGCCTTAATCAAAGCAGTAGAAAATGCTTAGAAATTTATCTCGTTACAAAATGCAGTAGAGATGGCAGCGAACCAATAATGGCTGACGTACAGAATGGTAAATGGACATGCTACTATTGATAAGCTGGAAACTTATTCACTTCCCTTCTTACAACCCAAGCAAAAAAAATGTAAAAAAATCACATGTATATTCAAAATTAAGGAATATTGTAACGCTGCCACCAATACCTAAATCACTACCTCCGGCAGATTCAATTAATCAAAAACTTTCGGAAAACTCTACTTTTTGATGACAGATGGACTTGGTTTCACTTATAACTATTCAAGTGTGAAAGATAATTCAATTTACGTAAATCAAGAAGTATTCCTTAATCTTCTATCCTGTGATTCTAAAGGAAATTAAAGAAATATATAAAAACACCTACAATGTCTGCCAAAAGTCCTTGGAACACCCATACAGTGTTAGGAATTTTCCACCCCCGTCCTATTTTTGCAGCAAAAATGACAATTGTGAGCCCCCTTTCCCCTTCATACAATGTTGAATCGATTGCGGAAGCCCTTAGCTATTTGGAAAGACATCATTTCTCCTTCCAGTGATATTCGCATCACTTTCAAACATTGTTGTACGGGGGAGGGGATTTTATAGTTCGTCTACGGTATAAATCACAGGAAGTGTTGCAAAACTTTTGGCAGACATTGTAGTCAAAAAGCTAGTTGCAAACTTCGGCTAAGGAAACTTCCTTCCTTGAATGTCAAAATACGCACCTTAATCGCAAATCCTTTTCTTCAATTTCAGCTGTTATTGTTCGTAGCAAGCTAGCTTTTTCTTCACTAAAAGAAAAAAGCAAGCACAAATTATACGTTAGAGTTGAAGTAAAAAACACATTTTCACATGTCGATTTTGATCACAGTTCAAATTAGGCTGCTGATGACCTAAAAACAACAATATTCCTATTTAGCTCAAACTAGTAAATTAAAATGGCGCATTACCTGGCAACAGGGAACCTAGACTGAGAAGCTGTGACAAAATCTCTGAGCGACATACAAAAAATAGTCACCCTATGAATTATATAAAACATTTTTTTGAAGTTTTAATGTGGCGTAACTGGAGGGGACTCGACTTGCTTCTCGTAGCTGTTTTGCTAAGGCCCGGCCAAACGCTCTCGATTTCTCACTAGAAATAGCTCAAGAAATGTCAAGCTTTGTTGAGTGTTGTCGAAAGAGGGTGGCCAAACGCTCTCGACTTTTCCACTCGACTTGAAACTCAGCATTCCACCGATGTATTGTTTGAATGCGTAAAACTTCCACTTTTCAACGCTTCTTTTGTAGAATCTTTGGTAGAATCCTTAGTTCACTAGCTAAAGAATTATAACTGCACATGCGTATGCTCGACAATTTTGACCTTGACTAGACTTCACTAGACAAAAAATAGTCCTCTCGACTTCACTTAACAA
The DNA here is from genome assembly GCA_018155075.1 of Cassiopea andromeda. Taxonomy (NCBI): domain Eukaryota; kingdom Metazoa; phylum Cnidaria; class Scyphozoa; order Rhizostomeae; family Cassiopeidae; genus Cassiopea; species Cassiopea andromeda. Next base: position 56,997 of record WIPJ01001929.1, read on the forward strand.
GGTGGCCAAATGCTCTCGACTTTTCACTCAACATGTCGAGCGTTGTATAGTGAAAACTCGACAGCGTTTGGCCGGGCCTTTAAGCTTAAGTGAGGAATTTACCTATATAATGACGAAGCTTCGTGAGCTCTCATTGGTATCAACCTCTGAAATATATCAGGTCCAGATATACTGGGATCATTGTACTGGAATGGCACAGCCTTAACCAAAGAGACCCCTGTGTAAAAAAGACAGGAATATATTATGCAGGTGAACATATTTTCGGTGCAAAAAGAAAGATCAGTAAATCCTTTGCTTTTTAGTTTCTTCTTCCTCTTCTTTTCCATCATTAAATGTAAACAAATCGAATATTTTGGTTTACAATAGTATTCGTAATAGCTGATAGGGTGTCGTGTATTAATATATGATATGATGTGAAAATATTTGAAGTGATATATGCAAGGAAAAAATACTAAGACCCAGTGTTTCTACGTTGTGCGTGGTATCCAAAACGTGGAACACAACCTCTTTTCTTCAGAACCACCTCTTTTGAACCCTAGTACCCAAATTTACTACTAATTGGGCATACAGTTTTGAATAACGTATTAGAAATCAAATCCAATCAGTGACCTTCAACATAATAGTTGATCAAACTGGAAATATCAAAAAGAGACTGATAAAAGATGGGAGCTGACTGGAATAGTCCTTTTTCACTAGCTTGCTCAGTCAATTAAATGATGCAAGAGACAATGAAACTCAGATAAAATTGCAAATATCAAAGTTCTAGTTGCATATTGAAGCCTTAATCGAAAATAGCAATAAAAATGCGTAATTTTAGGTTTACTACTAGAGTGGGGTGCATTCAATTACAAAGACTGTCCTTGTTTGTAATTTTCAAAAAAAGGTCAAGGTAGTCCCGTATACTTTCGTACGCAGGGGAGTGCCTGTTAGAGAGGACACTTATCCTGCGCCATTGGCATGTGAGGTAGGGAGGCCAGTTCCTTTCCTCGCCACCTTTATCTCCCCAGTGTTGCCACCGGGTACCCATTTACTGCTGGGTGAACTGTGAGCAACCATTCAGTCACTCGGTCGGGCTCGAATCGCAAACCTTCCGCATGGGAGGCATGCGCTCTAACCACTGTACTACCTCGCCCGTAATCTAAAACATACCTTTTATCTCTGGGAGTTTGTCAAGTTCAGGGACCAATTCATGATACACAAAATCATTTTCTTTCACAGCTGCCTCAAATCTAAAAAGTAAACCAAACCATACTACATGATAAACATGCCACTGTGCAATTTAGTCAATTGCAGTCTATCCATAAATCCAACAATATATCTGGCATACTTATCGAAAATACTACTTACTTATTACCAACAACATCTCGTAGAAATTTCAATGTCTCCAAGACCTGTTCAGGTTGGTTCTAAAAGTAAGTATAATATACATACAATAAATAATATATATCACATACAGGATACTGTTGCTAAAAATCATACAGCAAGCAGACCATTGCTTTACGATTCCTACAAGAGGAACATTAAGTACTAACCTTGCTAATCTTAAATGCCTCATTTATCCTTTCTGTTGCTGCTTTCAAATATGCCACCTAAAAACAAAGTTATTCAAGTCTGAATAAGATAACAAATCAGAAAAATTCAAAAATCAAAGGAGGCAAGATTATGCTAGTACCAAATTGATTTTACCTATACTATGTTCAGTGGCGTCGTGTGACGTCTTTCTGGGGGATGTGAAGCAATAATTTACCGACAGAAACTGATAAAGCTGTGAATTTACCAACAGATGTGTGAATTTACAGACAGAAGAGCTTTTTTTAGTAAGAGTTCCTTACTTTTATGGGGTGCATTGATACTGGAAAGGCCATTTTCGACACTCCGTTGACTACGTCATGGCAAAGCATGCAGTCATTTACCAATGAAAGTCATTGAATCTAAATTTATCGACAAGATCACCAAAGATTGGGGGTGGGACACCCCTACACACCCCCCGCTGCTAACTACACCCCTAACTATGTTTCTTAGTGAGTAACATTTGCATGGAAAAACAAAGCCACATAGTCAAGATATCAGGCTTTCTATAAACTGCTAGGGGAGATGGGCATTGCTAAAAAATGCCACTAAATCAAGAAAATGCTATTCACTTCAAAATGAATACGAAATCCTTGCTTGATTACCTTCTCTCCAAATTTATGCTCACTGTCGGCTTCATTCGACATATAAACCTGGAATAGGAATCATTATGTGCTCTTCAAAAGGCCAAATCAACATTAAAAACAGAAATACAGAATATAATGAATAAATAGAAGTGACTAGTGCTAACTAAGCATAGTGCTAACTAAGAAAGTGATGGTGATGCTTCTGAAAAAGTTAACACTCACATATGTAGTGGCCGAATACATGTTGATCTTCATCTGTAGATGCTTTGTCCATGACTACAGATGGAAAAATGATATCAAATATCTACTACAGCAGCTACCCCTTAAGCTATAATTGTTGCAATAACAATTGTGAAGCTAGACCAAAGGTCCAAGTTACAGTGGCAAAGGACAAGAATGAAAGCTAAAAAGATCAGATGTCAATATCAGGTCAACCAAGGTCAAAGGTTAAAGTTCAAAAAGGCCACAGAACATCAAGGTTTTTTATCAAATAGAATAGTTGAATGAGGTCAAGGGGTGAATGCATCAGTATAGGAAAACATGGATACGGAAAAGTATTGTAGAACATAACATAGAATTTAGATACCTTTCGTAGCTGTGAACCCATTTCAGATGTTCCACTGCTTTCCAGCAGCTTCACGGCCTCTTGGTAATATTCTTTAATCTGCTCAAACAACATGAAAGAATAATGAAGCAGCAATGATACAGTGGAATAAAGGGAGTACAAAAAATAGCCAAAAACTTCAGTTAATTGAAACATATATAAGTAATTTACTCCGAACTTTGATTTCTGCCTTATTTTAATCAACAATGACCTCCAACATAAATTATGACGGTAGATGAATTTCCTCAACAGTAACTGGAAATATCAAAAACTAAAAAGTGGAATAGTCTAAATATATTCCACCCAAGAATTCTACACTAGATTCTTCGATTACAAAAACATACTGCTCCCATACATTATAAACTAAGGTGGGTTTACACTTCTTCTTGAATTTACTGTCTTTCCAGAGTAAAATCACTACATGGTCAAAGATTGTTATTCAACCATATATAAAAAGAAGAAAGGAATTAAGCCAGAGGTGTCATTGCACATGTATAGTAGGGGGGGCCAAGCTCAAAGGTTTTCTGATAAAATTAAAAACCTCTATCTCTACCAATACTAAAAGTCCAAACATTTTCCAACTAAACACCAAAATTTCTGAAAATCTGACAATTGTGAAAAATAGGGGATCCATGGTCTATTATGCCCCTGAATCAAGCAAAACATAGGGTGTAGAAATCTTCATGCAAAGAATTAGAAAGTATCAACAAACCTGCATACTTATCCTTGCAATTAGTGTGTTTTTGCGATTATCTCTTATTGACTTTTCCAATAAACACTCTTGGGCTTGGCTCTTTAAAATTCAAATATATAATCATACAAACAAAATGGAAAACTCAACAAAAGAATAAATAAAATTTTAAAAAGGTAGTCAAATAAGGTGGTTGAAATTCATCAAAAAAAAGTAAAAATTCTAACCAGCATTATCGTAGACTTCAGCTTAAGAATATCTGATCCCAAATCAGGAAGGTCAAAATGGAAGTTCTCCTGAAACAGAAAAGTTCAGTTATCATGATGTAAATGATGCAGTAATCCCATTAGAAGGTAAGCAATACAACAATCAATAGTTAATCTATTCCACACATCTGTTTGACTGTTTCCTGTGTAACTGCTACTGGTTCTAACAACAAAAATCTTGATACAAAAGTTTCACAACAGCCCTTCCTATTAATGCTTGATTCATCTTCTGAAGACATGACATGTATGCACATTTTCGAAGAAGAGTACAGAAGAGATTCTGAAAGAAAAGTTACAATGTAAACCATAAACCATACCTTGAGGTACTGGAAGGCCCCTGCAGCACACTGGAAGTAAGTGCATGCAATTTTCATGCTCTGAAAAAGAAATCAAAATATAAGTAAATGCAAAGAGACACTAACATCATAAATCATTCATATCATTTGCATATAATACTGCTTATTAAAACTAACCAGCTCTTCATAGAAATATGTATTAGTAAGTGAATAAAAATCTCAGTGTTAACTGCAAATAACAACAACTGACAAAAACAGCTCAGTTCAGTCACAGCATTTTTGATTAGCAAACAAATTAGATATGTGAATCATATTGTGATCTCAAGAGGTACAGACAAAAAAATCAAGCTCCCATTTCAAGAATAGTAATGCTTTGTATGAAAGAAATTTTTGCCCTTGTGACATCAAAATGTAATTCCATGGAACAACTTCGTACCTCACCACACCAGCTCTGGATGATCTCAAAGAGCTTTTGCGGCCCACGGACATGGATATTTTATCAGCGCACCAATCTAGCAGAAGCTAGCTCTTCAAGGCTGGGACAAATTACTAAAAATGCTAGAAACCCTAAAAATTGCACAATAAACAAACCTCATCAGTGGATCTCTGCTCATTTGCACCTAACTGTGAGTACAGACCACCTGGAAGGTGTAATAGATATCCATTGAGGTTGATAACAAAATAATACCCTAGATAGCTGAATGACAATACACACAAAAAAGCCTTCTAAAGTCTAATCCTGGAAACTTATTTGTCTATTTCTCATTTCCCAACACAATCAATAAACCTGCAGTTGTATACTAACTAAAAAATAGGTGGCCAACCCCTTGCTTGTGAGCTGCATGCAGCTCTTTGTCTGGTTTTATGTGGCTCTTCTGCATTTTTTACAATAAAAATGACTCAAGGCTAAGTAGTAAAAGTTTCTTAATTTTTGGCCACTTTTTAGTTCTAAAAGTTTCTTAGAAGTTTCCTATTTTAATAAACTTGCAGTAAAAACCTAAACAAGATACGAATGCAGTAACTATCAGCACTATAACAAACAAATTGCCTCTGAGTGAGCTATAATATAAAACTTTGTAATGTTCACCCTGCTTTAGTTTAGCTTTGCAATGAACCAGGAAATAATTTCAATGACCTATTTATCTAAAGTTTCATAGATCTTTCCTTTTACTTCTAAAAGTTTCTTAAATTTTAGGGTGTCTAGGTACTAGGTGGCTTATTAACAGGTTCCTACAGAAAACATGCACACCCACACTGAAGTGTGTGTTTCTTAATTATATTTGCTTCACTTGGGTTCAATAACATTTTGTGTGAGAGGAAAAGATGGGGGTGATAGTCATTTGTCCTCATGCATTTGATAAGGCTCTTTGGGGTATCACAGTAAGGAGTGTGGCTCTTGGCTTCTCATTTGTTGGCCACACCTGAACAAAAAGGAAAATCTGTTGTTTTTCTGCACATAATTATGGGGTAGTTGATGGCAGCCCAATTGAGCTTGGATATTCAAGCACTAAATGTAAACACCTGCTTTTTGCAGATTACTCAATAATTCAAAATATAATCAAGTCACCAGTACAGTTTTTAGCATTGATGGAGTAGAACTGCAAACAGTAACACAACAACCAGTAAGTTTGGAAGTGAAGCATTATTTACAAGAATGTTCTAAGGACTGGTGAGCTCTCAACATAGAGCAAAATCCAAGAGAATGGGCTATTCTCCTCCTCAATAGGGATGAAACATAATGGGATATAGGGGTGAGTCACCCCCCTCCCAACCTTGAAAATTTGCCATTTTGCAAAGCAAAAATGGTAGTATATTGTATGTCTGCAGGGCAAATTACTGGACCCAGAACAATTAGTCAACTACTGTTGCTAAAAAAGGCCACAGACAAGGGCAACCTCTGACACCACCAAGAATTTCTTGAAGCTACATCCCTGCTCCTAGAGTACAGCTATTACCAGCTGTCAAAATACAGGATATAAAAAAAAGTTTCATACATATGGCTTGTTATTTTGAAGCAAAATAGGCACTAGTAGTATATACATTAGCAAAACATGTTTTGCAAACTGTTCTCTAGCAATATTGGCAACTCCTAAGGCCTTACTTTTCTGAGCAGATAATCAAAACAGTGTAACTTCCTGCTTTTACAACAAGCAAGCAAGCCCATAGCCAGGCCTGTATTTTAGGGGTGGCAAAATTGTACTGGAGGAATCACATGGTACAAAATTTGAGAGCTTATTTCATATTTTATGTTATCACAATTAAATGGACAATGTGTGTGCAGGAAAAGATTGAACTTTCTAATATGTCACAAAGACTAAGGTTGAGCTGAGCCAGATTTTCAGGAGATCTGTCCTTAGCTAGAAATATAACCAATGATAGATTGCAAAAAAATTCCCAGGGGTAGCAAAATGCTGGCATCCTGTTGTCCAGGGCTGCCATTTACCACCCTTTGCCACACCATGCCACCTCATGGCCATGGAGCTGCAAGCAAGAGACAAAAAGTAGTGAAATCTTCTCCAATCTGGAGCAATATTACTGTGTACACAGAAAGGGATTGCAAACTAATTCACATTCCTTGACTTCTACATGGGGAAGGTCATTCTGAGATAAATTTGGCCCAATTAATGCTTATGGTTTTCACTATATTATAGAACATACATGTGTAAACACAACGAGAGTGGTAAACCCAGTAGGGCTTTCACCAAATTATAGGACATGCATAGATGGACGTGAAAATGGTATGCAGAATAAATTCCCCCCACACTACAAAGAATGCAGTCTGGACTGCAAAGAGCTCAGCTTACACATGCAAACACAATAAAGCAAGAAAGCAATTCACATTTAAATATTTCATGACATCTTGCATACCAGGTTGATAAAAAATCTTATCTCTTTTCAAAGAGATAATCTTCCAAGCAAAAAAGAGGAAAGTGTGATGCAAGATTATATATGCCACACCTACATATAAAAAATTAATGAATGGACAGAAAAGCTTTCTTACCAAGATTAAAAAGCACACAGGCCTGCTCAAATCTAATGTCTTTCTGAACAATAGGATCTCCAGTGTAAACATCATACCTGCAAAATTGCAGCAAGCAAAATGACATTCTGCAATCCGTTTACTACTATGATGCTCTATTAATCATGTAATTGAAATATTCCAAATAATTTCAATATTAATTTTATAAAAACTAAGAAGAGCATTTCCACTATACCTGGAAACTAAACCAAAAAGAACTCTTAAAAAATATGCTTGCTTGGTGTTCTTTTCACAAAAAGATGAAAAAACATTGGTGTAATCTGGCCAGCTTCATACCATTTGCTAACAGTTGAGAGACCATCTACATCTCAAATGTGCATTAGGCAGACAATGAGAATACCACTGTCACTTCAAATTTTTTCCACTGGTCCACATTTTCACCAAGTGCTCTCATTCAAAAAATGTGATGAGCAAACACAATTAATGAGAATAGCAAAGCCAAAATGAAAGCTAGACTTATGAAGCATGATTGATTTTTGAAATCACCAATTCTTTACTCCCAAAATATTTTTCCTCTTCTTAAGAATAATGTAAAATACAAAAATTAGAGAATAAAAATAGCTACCATGTGAATGAAACAGCAGCAGTCCCACCAACTGACATTGGGAACCTTGACTGCAAGAACTGAAGCTGAGCAAAATATTTCCTGTATGTGATGCATCCTTGGTTATCACGAGTCACATTTAAGATGCTCTGAAAATAATGATAAACATCTTTTATGGAAATATTGCCCCATTATTGATCATGATAAAGTAAGTCCCTTTGCCAGTGCTTTTACATTGTGACTGGGCAACAAAATCCTGTACTAGTTCTTCTCCAATCACTATTTTCCTGATAAGTGCTGAACTGTGCAAAAAATTCTTTCTTTCTACCCTTCCTTTGCATACACAAAACAGAGAACAGAAATGCAAGATAGGCAAGAAGTCTACAGAGCACTTTCAAAATCCTAAACAAGTGCTGAAATTATGCATCAAAGAGGTTTTTAGGGTGCAAAATTTCCTGAAAATCTGTCTCCTAGACCAATATGAACATATAGAACTATTTTTCTCACTTATAATGCTTAACCTACAACTGCTCTAGCCCTTGAAAAGAACAAACAGACTCCCACAAACATGATTTTTCAATGCAACTAACCAAGAAAAATTTCAACACATTTGACTGAAAATCATGTGATGAGCTGTAACAAAACTCATACCTGAACTGTAAATGCAGTAGATTTTTGTTTATATAATATTCAAAAAAATCATCTAATCAATGCTATATCAAGTAAAATTCTGTTACTTCTGAAGATAGCTTGCTGTTACCTAATCAGATTTGCAAAGATAGTATTGTTTTTCATAATTAAACATCAAAAACTCTACAGAACACAGGAATATAATCTCACTGAATTAAGCAGATGCAGCTGCTGCAGCTCATTTTTATACGAATCCGGATCTTCTTGATAAAACTCTTGAATATACTGTTAAAAAGAAACCATAATTACATCAATAACTAAAATCTACCTGTCAATGGAATTTTCTAGAAAGGAAGAACAAATGGTACAAAGGTCACCTATATGTGTGTGTCAACTCAATTTTACAATAAAAATCTGAGTTCAAATTGTGGTACATTAAAAGTACTCAAACTGTGGTAAGAAAACCTGCCAACAAAAGCTGTTTCCTGGTTAATAAATTTTCATATGGTTTCAGAAATGTTAAGTTGATTCAGATGCTATCAGCTATATTTCACAAAGACAGTGAGACAAACAAAAGTTGTTTTCCTCTAACTGAGTTTAGCACTATCACTGAAAGCAAACAAACAGGGAGCATTGCAAAAACATGATGATGTCATAACAATGATGAAACTAATTTTGTTCTACACAAAAGTTCTTCCTTGTATATAAATA
>WIPJ01001929.1:67987-100954 GCA_018155075.1 Cassiopea andromeda
ATATATAGCTACTTAGACAGTAACAGCCTCCTGATTTTGGAATACTTGAAAGCACAAGGGGTCCATATTCAATTATTCATTCATTCATACATTTATTTATTCTTTCTCTTATCAATTTTGAAATAGATTGTCATGTGCTATGTGAAACTAAAATCACATGTGAGGATTACTATCAGAAATGGAATCTACAGTATGAAGCCATTGACATGGAATGAATCACTTCTTCACCACACTCCATACCTTTCTAGTGGTCAATGACTCAAACCACAAACAAGGGGAAGAAAGATCTCAGCATCATTGGTGAGAATTTGCATCACAAACCACTGAATGAAACAATTCATTTATCTTTTAAAAAATTATTAAACCAATTCTTTATATAATAGGATTATCTTTTTGTCAAGATCCACACAAACTGCTTATTCATAGATAGTTCACATATTATCCCTGTAGTATAGTACTCAATTTCCAGCAAGGAAAGATTCAAGATATAACTCTCTACGTAAATGATTTCTGGGACAACACCCATAATAATGCTCAAAATTACTCCTGGTTATTTCTTGATATGGCACTGAACTCCAAACATGGATAAAATGGTACTTCATACTTGACACAAAATATTAAAACAGGCTTTGAAAATTTTGAGCAAAGCTGAAAAATGAAAATAATCCAAAATTTTTGCATTCAAATGGTAGGCTATAGATATAATGTTTGTGCATGATTTAAGTCCTTGGCAAAAAAGTCCATTGCATTAGCTTGTGAAAACTCTGCTTCTCTTTATTTTCTCACAGAGAAATCAACCTGAACTACCACAGATACCTCTATAGACCAATCCAAACGTGCTCAATGTTCTTCAATTAAATATTCTCATAAAAAATGCTTCCAGTAGAATTCTTGTTAAATAATGAAGCAAATATTCATAATTCCTTAAAATGTGTAGCAACACCTACAATAATGTTCCAAACAGAAGGCCTTACTATTCCTTTAGTACAAAGCAACTGAAACACAATTGTACAAGGTCTAACTTCAGGTATATATATTCCATCGTACATTCTTTACAGATAATAGCCCTCTTCAAAGCCAATGCTATCTTCTGAATGAGGAAGTAGCACCTGTCTAGCAACTAAAAAATATTGAAGAAATCTGAATAAATGTGCAAGTGGATTGCTATCACTGCATTTCACTAACTGCAGTTTCTATTTCCAGACAGAAAGGACTTTCAAATCTTATGCGCACTAGGTTAGGCCATTTTATACCAGAAGAGTGATCATACTTACATTGCGGATGGGCGTAGAGAAGTCTGCTGGAACTGGTTCCTTGATATCATAGCTTATCATAAGAACCTTTGGGCACCCTTCCATCCTTCAATTTGATGGTGACAGCATTAAAGTCTTACTGGATTTGCTAGTTGTGACGTCGCATTACTCCGTGACATTCCTCTCCATCTTTAGAACTGCCAATGCTGACCAGGATACAATTGGTCAGCGGTTTTCAAAACAGACCACTATAGGGGGTGGGCTTTTATTTCTCTACAGAATAAATCAACAAGGGCGGGTATCAAGTACCAATAAAACTCTTGGTTTTCAACGTTCTTATAATAAAATCCACAGTAGCAACCAACTTTCCTCATTGGTTTGCACATTTTTTACTGTCTGACGCGCTTTGCATTTAGGCAGAGAAATAGTATTGGTGAATTACATCATCAGCTAAAACTATAACCAGGAAATGGAAATTGGTTTTCAAAATTGCAAGTATATTAAATTACTCGAATTTTAACTTGGAAAGCAAGGAAGTTTAATATAGGATTTTCTACATGCACCAATCATTCCCAAATTACTTAACTTTTGCACCGCACATACTTTGGGTATGGTACTTTCTGATGATTGAGCATGTACATAGGAATAGGAGAAAGGGTAGCAGAAAGACTGCTGTCCCCTTCCCCCAGCAGAACAGAAATCTGACTGCTTGCTTAGGTTTTGTTGTTCCTTCTGGAAGAAGGTTTTAAAGACTCTCTACTCCTATGAACATGAATAAACACTCTTTTTGTAAGATGACCAACATTTTTGCTGAGCTTCAATTTTCTGAAATATTTTTGGTTTTGGACCTTAGATTATTCTTAGCTTATTCTTAAATACTAAAGGTGTAACTTCATCATAAAGCACTTCTGTTATAACAGAAGTGGTACAGAACAATAAATATTGAGTAAATATTAAATTAGTGCAAAATTTAATCTACAAGCAGGGGGTGATTTCTAAAAATTTCAACAAGGGGGCTCTAGGTGCAATGTCAGAAAGTGGGTGTGGCCTATTTGCAGTCACACCCTTATTTTTGAAGATGGAGACATGATAATTTAGTCTAATTTTGATACAATATAGCAGTGCCGTAACCACGGGGAGGCTGGAGCCCCCCAATAATTCCTTGTTAAAATAAATTTTTCAGCTCCTGCGCCTCAACCATGGTGAGGCCTCCTCCGATAGTGACTTCTAGGCCCCTCCAAAATAAAAATCGTGGTTACAGCCCTGACATAGTCAACATCTACAAAGATCTCAATAGCCATATAGTAGTGAGGAAATCCATCTTAGCAATATCATACAAAACATTGGAAACACGGCCAATGCGCTTTGAAAAACAAGATTGATACAAAAATTTGGGGGACTGAGCCCCCCAACATGAACGACAAGCCCCCTAGAAATCACCCCTAGCTACAAGCAGTACTATAACTCAAATGCATAAAAATTCTAAGCTTAATGAAACTTGACTGTTGCATTGTTCTTCTGCCGCCCGATACTATGGTATAGCAAGCATCTGAGCATCATCATTTACCACGTGGCTGGAAGATATTCGTGAGAGGCCTATGTACCAGGGAGCATCTTCATCTGTAGAATAGTTTAAATCGTATCTCGCAGGCTATATATGTGCTGCTGCAGTGCTAGAAGCCAAGCAGATTGCAAAGGAAAAGAGTGCGCACATACTGAAGGCAGACCTGCCAATGGAAAGCTTCGTAAATTTTTCATCTGAAGTAATATTTCTATTTTCTATTTGTTATTATTATTAAAATCAAAATATCTTCACATCAAATTTGTTAACATGTCTATAGTTCTCTTGGCATCTTTGAGCAGTCCTGCAATTCTTTAATTCAGATATGCACCGATCTATCTATTAATACGGGCCTGTCTAACTATATAATTACTAAATTAACTAATATAATAATTGGCACAACTTATTACATATTCTGCATGCGCAATAAACCTTGGACCAACCCGGACCTTCTATTATACTAACAGTTTCTCCTTTCATTTTTAGCTCTTCATGTGACAATTATGCATTTTTTTCTTTTTTACTTAATAGAAATATCTACACGTAATCCAGCCGAATGCAAATTACCTAGCATTAGAGAGATTTGTATTTGTATGTTAGTTTATAAATATGAAAATGAAGTTTAAAAAAGCATTTTTTACAGTTGGAGTAATGTACACTTTCGCTACTAGTTACAATGGCATGAACCAACAGTAACTAATTAAATCCTACGTCTATTACTAAAATACCTATGAGATATAAATAAAAAAGCATAGGATAGCAAGAAAAACAAGACTTCCTCTACATAATTCACAGTTGAAACTTTCCCCTTTCCAGCGTATCATTTTCTTTTTGAATGCTGCCAAATTAGTACAAGCTTTTATATCATTGGCAAGTGCATTCCAAAGGATGCTACCTCTAACTTCAAATGAGTTTGCTCCATATGTTTGCGTTTTTATTTGAGGTAAAATCACTTGATTTTTGGTGATCTTTAATATTCTTTGGAGGTTGTCAAAAATACAGTCACTCTGGCCAATTGTTGCTAAAGATGCCTTTACTAGATCGTACAGGCTTTATGTGGGAAGATTTGAGGCTCTACTTATCTGCTAGCCCTCACTTTTCAACAGAAATAGTTTTCATAGCACTTCTATTTGTAGGGGGCACTTGCTCCCAATTTTTCACAAGGATCTATGCCCCCTCCACTTTTTGAACGCTTCCTACTTCCCTAACAATGGACACAGTTTTTACATTCTTAATGCTCACTGCAAGAAAATGATGACGCAAGACATCTTCATTGGAGGAAACTCGACAAACTCAAGATATCTCTCGTCAGAACGTAATCAGCTGTGTTCTGCACCTGCACAGCGAGCCTCGATGCGGAGAGGAGGTGACAATGGCTGACTGGCCGGTCGGGCTATTTGAGCGAATGCCCGAAGAGCTGGCTGCATGAAGTGGAGAAAATGTTGGATTATGAACATGGAGAACTTCGCAATGTATATATAAAAGAACTAACATTAAAACTGTGGCTTTATAAGAAGCTCCTTTCAATATATCTGCCCACTGATTTATCTCTGCTAGAACATATGAGCCGGTTTAGTCAAACTGTGTCCGGACCGAAAAATTTAGCCATTCCGCCCCTGGGAGACGAGGAAGAATTTAACTTTCCTGCATAAACACAATTTTATTATAAGAGCAACATTTACATCAGGCTCAGAATAGCTGAATTCCAAAAATAAATTAAGAACAATGCAAGGGTCAAATTTTATGAAGGCTTTGAAGCTTGGGTATTTTGAGCTACAGCACTGCTTGTGGATGAACTTTTCCCTATCGATAAAATATTTGTTATTCTGCTCCACTTTCTTTTGCTTTATTATTAGGTAAGAAATCAATAAATATTTGACTATAATCCTTTGATTTTCAGATGTAGTTACATCTTCGACATTTAGGAATAATTTAAGAATAATCAAAGCTTCAAATCAGAAAAAATATTAAGGAATGCTGAGGCTCAGCGAAAAATTGTATTCTTGAAAGAAGTGTGTATGGCATGTAAAATGTGTTAAACATAGTTGACAACTTTTTGGAAATAACGAGGACAACTCTTCAGGAATTCCTCTTTCTTACAAGGAGGATGTGTGGCTCCAATTTCGCAAAAATATCAAAAAGGTAGGCCCGAAAACTGTCGTACGTAGGGGAGTGCCTGTTAGAGAGGACACTTATGCTGAGCCATCGGCATGTGAGGTAGGGTGGCCAGTTCCTTTCCTCGCCGCCTTTATCTCTTCCCAGTGTTCCCACTAGGTACCCATTTGCTGCTGGGTGAATAGTGAGCGAGCGTTCAGTCAGCATCGAGTCGGGCTCGAACCGTAGACCTCCGCATGGGAGGCATGCGCTCTAACCACTATGCTACCTCGCTCATACTAAAACATAAGTGGACTGAATAACAAGTTTTGCTTCATTTGGCATGAACTGTAGCTAGAACCTTTTTGAGTAGCATTTCCTGCCGTTAATGCCCTCCTTCTCCCTCCAAATCCAGTTCTAATCAAGGTCCAAACTTGAATCTGAGCACAAGTTACAAGAGACAGGTTGATTCATGCGGTCTAATGTTCCAATTATCGATTTTAAATACAAACATGTGGATTGGAAGTACACTTGCAAAAAGGGCATTTGCTGTATGCTCACCTGCATATTTGCTTGCATGGCTGAAGTGTAATCTCGCATAAACAAACTATATCATCATAGGCTAAAGTCACCTTTGAGTAGGCGAAATGCATTTTGCATTAAATTTCATTCGAAGCAACGTCTCTATTTGTTCACCTTTAGTGCACGTACAGGATAGGAGTACGAATTCTGATAAATCTATCTATAACGATCTAAGCTCCCCAATCAAACACAAGATTGCTCTGAGCTTGTTCTGGAATGAAAATGGCATCCGTAGTGAATTCTGTTGTTTTTTCATTACTGCTTACGTTAAATTTGTAAGTACACACTTTTTATAAATTTTCTAAGTTTATAAGAGTATTAAGTCTCAGAATCAATGAAATTTACGAATAATTTAAGAATATTGCAAGGCTCAAGCAGCATCAAAACTTTGAATTTTTGTGTATTTGAGTTATAGCCTTACCTTAACCTTAACCTTAATTCTCTTCGTACCATGAGGCACATAAAGCTTTAACGTCGTTCTTCCATCGAGCCCAGTTTGAGACATTTGAGTTATAGCACTGTTTGTAAATCAGCCTTTGCACTATCGATTCAATATTTATTATTCTGCTCCATTTCTGTTGTGCTTTATGAGGACGTGAGACATCGACAAAGATTTTAATGCATTCTTTTCACTTTCAGACAAAGCTACACCTTTCAAATTTAAGAATGATTTAAGAATAATCTTAGGCTCAAAACCTGAAAGATTTAAGAATAATGAAGCTCAGAAAAAGCTAGGAATTCTACGTGTGTATAAGCCAGAAATAAAAAACAAGTGTATATTTCTTTTCTACGTTTGTCGTGATAGCTCATATGCAATTATCTCAAATTTTGTTGTTCTTTATGCACGCTCATTCAGTTAATTTCTAATGACTCTATCAAGCATTAACATGGATGTCTCGCTGTATGGAAATGTCTTAATGAATTATAGAAGTGTCTGTGGAATTATCAATAAATTGAAATATGAATAATGAAAAGGTGTACTAAGTTATCTGAAGCCAATCTAGGTCATCCAAAAGACATCTATGATATTCTAAATTTTGGCTTTTACCAATATGCTGGATGTCCTCTATCAGAGGATGTCCTCTATCAGAAATAGAATTAGTTTTGACTAAATGGTCAGTGGTATAGCTTAGGGCTTTTGGAAATTTGACATTTGTGTCCCTAAAGTTTCTGAGGGGTTTTGGGGGTCTCAAAAGCTAGGAGCCTTTTAGAGTTGTTCTAACCTAACCTGTGTCTCTTTTACCACCGATAATGATTAAAAATCAAAAGTATTTTTGTTATAATTTTCAAATTAAAGGGAATCCAAGAGATGTAAGACTTCACAAATGCAAAAGGTTTAAATTTTGCAATTGAAAGCAATGCAGTGTAAGTTACTTTCACATTCTGAGGCTAATACGAAATAAAAACAGACTGTTTATCTTTAGCTGAGCCTAGTAAAACCATGTCTCTGGACGTATCTTTCATTTTGGATTTCTTCACTGTACTTTTGAGAACTTCCAGATCAGTCATATCATTTTATTTGCTCATTTGCTAGCTTTTCTATTCATGGTTTGCTTTCACGCTCGCACAGCAGAAATTCCATAGGAATTTGTCATGTTTAATTTTTAAAGAAAATTTTGGTGACGGTGCTTGCTTACAAGCGTGAAAAGTAATGAGTAGATTTTCCATTTCACATTTCATCTTAGGATGAATCCAAGGATGCTGATAAGTATAGATACTTTGTTGTTGTTAGGTACCATCAAGTCGCTGTCGACTTTTGGCGATTCTCTGAACAAACATTCTCCAACCTATACTGTTCATAGCTTTTCCTTTAATTCATACAAAGTCATCCCAGTTGTTTCTTTTAGTGAGTTGAGCCATCTTGTTCTTTGTCTGCCACGTCTTCTTGTCCCCTCTACCTTCCCTAGCATGACATCTTTCTCTATTCCACTAGATCGCATAGTATGCCCAAAGAAGGTCAGAGCTCGTTTGAAAATCATGCCCTCTAGAGATGTTTCTGTCCTTATTTCATCTAAAACAGACTTATTTGTTCTTCTTTCTGTCCAAGGTCTTCTCAACAATCTCCGCCAGCACACCACAATTCAAAGCATCAATTTTCCTTCTCTCGCTTTTCATAATTGTCCAGCTCTCACAACCATACATCGTATAGATACTGCCTTCTTATAATTTAATGGCTATTCAAAATTCATATTTTAAGGTAAAAAATAAAGCTTTTCTTGCTGTCTTTCTCCTATTAATGGAAAGTTTTAAAGCTATACTGACTGATAGATCATTCATGAAAATCCTTTGCATACAAATTTAAAAAAAACGTTGTTTAAGCCAAGCGTGTATTGCATTAGAGCAGTGGTTCCCAACCGCCGTGCCGCGGCACATTAGTGTGCCGCGGAATGATTATTGGTGTGCCGCGAAGAGATTTCATTTTTGAATTTAATTCAAGTGATTCCAATTTCCAATAGACAGTTGACAGCTAGCATATCGACTTACAGACGCGCATTTTAATTTAAAACTTGGAAAGAAGATGAGAGTAGCGTCGCTTTCTGCTTTCTCTCATTACTCACACGTATGCCTGTGCATGACATAATCCGCTCTCGGTGTCATCTTTCCCTTTTCGCCGATGACTAAAGGGGCGTTTACACTGGCCGTAAAGATGCTGTGCAGCAAGTGACGTAGATACATTACTCACTGCGCACGCGCTCGTTTCATAAAGACGTAAGAGAAAATGTTCCCTAAATTATATTCTGTACGGCCTGCTGCAACCGCTTAGCCATAGTTTATTTCGATACGGCATGCCGCAGACGCTGGGCAATGTGATTGGACGACCCTCATCTAGAGCAGAATCAGAGCGTTTCGTGGATCCATCGCTGAAATACAGTCACAGAAATTTCAAGATGGCACATTATCATTTGTCAAACTAGTTTTAAGAGAAAATAAATACACAATTTTAACTTGTAAAAAAACAGTCAGGCATCAACATTTCACTTTTTAATAGTAGTTTTCTATCAGCTGTGCAGATGCATATATTAATTTTTTGATTACTCATTTTTTGTGCACCATAGATTTCTAAAACAGAGAACATGTTTTGTATAAGGCAGTATGTTTTTTCTTAATGACATCAAATTTTTTCGTTTCCACAAAAGGTAAAGTTGGAAAAATGGAGGGACGTTTATTTTGCTTAGAAATATTTTATACATTTGCATAAGTTTTTGTTTCCCCCTTTCTGTCCTTAAATGGTCACTAAGTTAAAAAATTAATTAAACCCCTTTAAAAAGTCGGAAAAAAACAAACGTATTTTATGGGAAGGCACTTAACTCAACAGAAGAAAGAAACATTAGAAAACCTTTTCTGGAAGGGAAAAAATTGACGTCAGTGTAAAAAAATGGTAAAAGACAACTTAAAGACATTTGTGATGAGGCTAAGACAGCGAAAATCCCAAAAATATCTGAAAATTCTATTAATAAAATTTTACAAGTAGCAGGAATTCAGTGTCATAAAGCGGCTAAAAAACCACTTCTGACAAAGAGCCATAAACTTAAAAGATATGAACTCATTAAGAAATTGTTATTTTATAGCAAAATGGCTTTATGCGTAGAAAATTTTCATGTTTTGTGATAGGTGTGCCGCGAAAATTTTAATAAGTCAACAGTGTGCCGCGATATAAAAAAGGTTGGGAACCACTGCATTAGAGATTAAAAGTAATGAAACATTGACGTTCTTCTCTAGTGTGTCAGCACAGATTTGCCGAATCGACCTCGGCATAATCCTTGACGATTCTGGTTCAATTAAGCATTGGGGATTTGAGGAGGAAAAGAATTTTGTTCGAAGCGTAGCGAGACAACTGCACATTTCAAGTACAAACACGAGAGTGGCCGTCATGACGTTCTCTACAGGGCCAAATATGAGAATATATTTCAGAGACCGAGCCGGACAGGACAAGAACTCGCTTCATTGGGCGCTAAATGGGATTCGTCACAGGGGTATAAGGGATTTCTATAATATGAGCCACAAAAGATGCTTCTTATTTTCTGTCTTTTTCTTCAGTGACTTAATATCTAAATTTTAGACTTTTACTTATTCGAAAGCTTATATTACATGAATATAACATCTGTTCATCTTTCTTTTTCGGATACATACTAAACAAGCTCCAAAGTTATTGATTCTGGCTGCAAAACTTACCTATCTTGCTATTTAAGGTGGCTGGACATACACTGACAAAGCGCTGGATCTGGCAAGGACTCGAATGTTTTCTGAGTATTATGGATCGCGAAAGGGTGCCCCAAAGGTAAACACTTTCTGAAGAAGATACGGTCTTCGAGCACTGTTTTTCAGATTCACAAACGGAGGAAATTTTTCGAGACGTTTATTGACATCGTTGCTCTGAAAGCCGATGATTCTTAGTGCAATTTCTTGTTAATGGATGGAAAATGGGGGGCCGGGGCTAAGCCGACATAAACTTTTAGGGACCACGCCTTTTCCTTGTTAGGGAAACGCCCTCATAGAGTTAGGCCCCTAGAACCCCTCTCCTAGTTGCACGCCTGGATTTAATTTCAATCATTGCTTAATTACAGTTAATAATTGTCTTGCTTAGCGCAGAAGATGAAATTAGAATGCATCTGAAGAGTACTGTAAATCCTTTCTTTTCAAGCAAACACAAAGGTTGGGATGAAAAGAAGTAATTAAGTCAAACAGATAGTTGGATGTAATGTCCTGGAGGAGGAAAAACTTGCCTCCACCTTCACTTTGGGGGAGGGAGAATAATTCTGTTGGGAGGATCAAAATAGTGTCAGATGTTTCATTTTAGGGAGCTTGCCCCCTTGCCTCCCTGCAGTTACATGCTTGAATCGAATTAAGCAATGAGTATATTTCTGGAGTTATAATTCACAGTGAAAACAACCCACGTAGCTTATATCGATTATCAGAGTAAGTAGAATAACCTAATGGAGAATGGGAGGATTTTGGAAGCAAAGGCGTGGTGGGAAATTTTATGGGCCAAGAAAATCCAGTTTTCAGGGACCCGCTATACCATTGTGGGGCACTACGTCAGTTATTTTTTCTGTAAAATATGATGTCTAAAAAGTAGGCAAATCTTAGGGGGCCGCAATTGCAGTTTTAAGTGGCCTAACGGGAAATTTCACGAGTCCCGTTGGACCATCTCACCCCTAATTTTGGGAGTGCTTTAGATCTGAAAAATTGTTCTTTGCATCTAAACTTTTGGAAATAGCTTTAATTCTAAAATGTTATGCTGAATTTTTACTATCTCTACAGATGCTCTTGCTGTTGACTGATGGCATGAGTCAGTCAGGGACGCGAAAACTTTCGAATGCTGCAACATCGTTGAAGAACAATTTTGTCAATATCATTAGCATCGGTGTTGGTCGTCAAATAAGGAGAAGTGAGTTGGAACTCATCGCATCTAGGCCTATTAACCAACACGTCTTCCAAGTTAATGATGCTTGGGCACTTCGTCAAATCGTCAATACGGTGAAAACAGAAGCGTGCAAACGTTAGTTGGTTTTCTTCTTCTTGCAATTGTAGGGAAATTTACTCTAGCAATCCCCTATTCTTTAATCACATCTGACATCGTCAAGAGAGAAGTTTTACACGGAATAGGATCCTCATGAGATTCCACTTATTCCTATTAAAAAGTAGTAAACGTGTATTTATAGGAGTCCTGGTTCAAGACCCTGGAGTGAAAGCTTCTTAATTGTTAGCCATGTTTTAGTTCCAAAATTTTCTCTTAGAAATTTCGTAGTTTAACGAACTAAATTACAGTGAAAACGTGAGTGTAGTAAGCTATTACTACTTTAACCAGCAAATACCTCAATGGGAACTAAAATCTAAAGAATCTTCTTTGCCCTCCTTGCAGTGGTGATTTCTAAAAATTTTAACAGGGGGCTATAGGCTCAACCACGCCCATAGTTTGGGTGTGGCCCAGCTAGAACCACGCTCATATTTTCAAAGATGGAAACACGATAATTTAGTTGAATACTGATATAGTATAATCAACAATAAGAAATGCCTCAATAACCATATAGCAGTGCACAATTGATCATAGCACTTTGGAAGCAAGGCCTATAAACCCTGAAAAGCCAAACCATTGTAAGATTTTTAAGGGGTTGAGCCCGCCAAAATGTGCAGAAATTTTAACAAAGGGGCTCCGCCCCCCTGAGGCCCCTAGAGATCACCCCTGCCTCCTTGTCTAAAGTTCGTAGATCTTTCATCTTAGTTCTAAAAGATTCTCAAACTTTAGTGCGTCTAGCACTAGGTTGTTTACAGACTAGTTTATTACGAAGAAAATGTGTATCATTTTATTAAATCATCAAAAGATTTGAATCAATCAAATAACGAAATGATAATGGAATATTTTTGTTACGGGTTGCCTTGCAAGCTCTTAATAGGAAATATCTCATAAAAGTATAAGAGAGGGCCTCAAAACGGTAGCATCAACATTAAGTAACGGGTGTATGATCCCTATTCGAAGATGTATTAGGGGCGTCGGGGTGTCACACCCCCCTAATTTCTGTCGAGCCATTAGTGATTTTTGGTTTGTTGGTAACGTTGGTATAGCAACAATACGTTGTCGGTAGTTATGTAGAAATTGCATCGGTAAATTTTTGTGCCACAATCCCCACTTGAAATACTTCAGCATACTACTAGGCACTAAATATCAGATGATATCATCATTGTGCATAATGCTCAAGCAATACTTATTATGTCATCTTTATTATTAGCCATTACATGCTGGTATATAGAATGTATCTATAACGAATGGTCGCCTTGGAGCGGAGACTGCCTTAGAGTGCGACGAATAAGAACAGTGCGTCAAGAGGTCAGGAAATCTAAGATGGTAGTTGGCGGCTGTGCAGGCTTGAACATACAGAAATGTCAGATGGATGTGGAAACCAAGAATTTTGGAAGCTGTCTAAGTAAGTTTCACCAAACTAGATTTGTCAAACATTGGTCTTCCAATGCACACTAGAAGAAGATCTGCTTCCTGCATTTATATCACTAGATATATTGGCAGAAAGAGTTCAGTTAGTACAATATACTTTCGATAACTGGACTCCCAAAGGGGATGCAAAGTCAATCCCAGTTAGTGTGAGTCCCAGTAAAATGGAGCTCTCGATAACTGGGACTTATTGTTGAAATCCAGTTGTAGTCCCACTTAAGCGGAGGACCATGTAAGTGGTTACATGTCTCCTCATACCTTCTTAAGTACATGCGCATTTGACATGCCCACTTATAGTTTTGTACATAGGTATCTGTTCGCCAAAAAGTATTTCACTTTCGCTTTACATATTGCGTTTTATGAGATCATTTAGTTTTGCATAGGGAATCGTATTTCAACAAATCAGCGCTAGATTTAAAGGACTTGTTAAGTAACATTTTGGTATCAATCACAGTGGAGCAGAGTCCAGAAAAAATCACGGCGCCACGGCTGTGAGCCAGAGAAAAGTTTCTGAAGCGTACGCCAGTTTTGAGGAAGGCCCAGCAATTTATGAAAACAATTTAGCTTGAGGAAAATTCTAGAAACTTCATATCTTTACCACTGCACGAAAAAGCGGCAACATTCTTTTCACATACAAAAGCTTTTTTCGTCCGACACTCATCAGAGTATGAAAACGTCGGATAGTGACCTAAAGGTAAACCGAAATCTATATCCAGATGCGGTTACATGTGATAGGATGCGTCTAATTGGCCCAAAGTGTGACCAATTAGGACCTATTACTATTGTTTACTTGAATTTTCGTGCCGATGTGAGTGTCGGACGAAAAAACCTTTTGTATGTGAAAAGAATGTTGCAGCTTTTTCGTGCTGTGGTAAAGTTCTGTAGTACCAACAAACTATTAACAAACTTCATATCGAAACATGAGAAACTTCATATCGATGCTGTATAATGAAGATGGTTATACGTCAAGAAGTTACTGCTGGAGGACGGATTGACTTTTTCTGGGCTCTGCTGCTGGAACTCTTGAAATTGGTCCCACTTAGCGGGATTCCCAGTTATGTGCAGGAAAATGTCTAAAGATATATATGAATTTTCAAAGGGGATGGAAATGTGGCCTCACTTAGAGAAAGTCCCAGTTATCTAGGGTCCTAGTTAAGCGGAGAAAAGTGTATGAAGGTGTACATTAACTTTCAAGTGGAATGGAAAAGTTGTTCCATTTAACGGGAGTCCAAGCTATCCGGGTCTCAATTGTCGAGAATATACTGTACCTCAAATCGTACAATCCTTTACCTAATTTTGGTTTATCAAGTTTATCTTGGGAGATTGCTAGGAATTTTCCTATAGATGATTTGTTTACAATATTGCAGAGGAGTGCAAGTACGTAAAATGTCTTTGGGCGCAGTGGAGTGCGTGGTCTGCATCTTGCGGAAGATCTTCCAGACAAAGAACAATCAAAGCAGAACAAGCTACAATACGTAGAAGATCTTGTGCAGGACTTCCACAACGGTGCTATCAAAAACCTGAAACACAAAACAGAGCCACAAAATGTAAGATAAATTGTTTGTAAACTTGTGTTAGCAGCATTAAATACATTTAGTGACAGAAAGACGCTTCCTGGTATTTTGTGAAGCAGTGCTAAAGCTGTAGCTTATGGAATCATGTAAATATTCAAAGAAGTATCGACTGTGAGAATATTGTAGAATATTTCTACAGATAAATGTATATTCTAACACAATGATTTTGATGGATTTTTTGTAATAAAGCATTGCTAAGAAACTTCTTTCCCATTGGCTGTTGACATTGCTTGCGTCCAGTCCCCACCCCACAGACCAAGTGGTAATATTTTGTTGACAATGTACACTATTTGATGAAAAAGATTTTCTTCTTTGGAAGAACTTTCACGAGTTACACCTTGTTTTTCGATAGGCAATTGTAATTACGTTGAGTGCTATTACGGACAATGGTCGCAGTGGTCAACAACTTGTGGCAGGGGGGAAAGGAGAAGAAACATGCAACAGATCAGAAAAACAACTCAAAGAGTCGACTGCAGTGGTTTACCTCAAACGTGTTCGAATACTCCCGATATTCAGACAAGAAATCAAAAATGTATGTTTAGATTTTTGTTGGGGATACGAATCCTTCAAGTTCACGCGCTAGCAGTTATTCCATTAAGGGAATCTAAGAGCATGCGTAGAAGGTATATTTTCCGTTTGCTTGATTGTGGGCAGTGCAATGGTTTAGTGCATGGCTCACGCATGGCAATAGATTCCCCGGTAAATGATTGGTTCTAAACTTCAACAGCCTAACAATAGGTTTTAACAATAGGAGCAGTTCTCGGTATCCTCAACAGCTTTGGAATTTTGTCACGTTAAATTCAATGCAGAAGTCTCCTGCAACAGGTTTATAAGGCAGTGTTATTCATTTAAAAATATTTTTCTCGATTTTTCTTTCGTTTCCCCCAGTTCCTTGGGGCTTGGAGGGTGCCTCTGAGAGGACTTTAGTTCTGGCACGAGCATTTAGGACCGGATACCTTTCCTGACGTCACTGATCGCCTGCGCTGGGCCTTGAACCCAGGACCATGTTGGTCTGAGTCGAGTGCATTAACGCTAGGCCACGGCTGCTCTTTATTAATTTTTTTTATAGAAGATATGAATGTTTTTATCTAAGAGACAATGAAGAGAATGAACAATATTGATTTACCTAGGCACTTGCAACTATGTTGAATGCAAATATGGTGCATGGTCGGCTTGGTCAAAATCATGTGGAAAAGGCCAGCGCTCCAGGCAAATGCAGACCATTAGGAAAAGAATTCAAAAAGAGAGCTGTAATGGCCTTCCTACAAGCTGCCCCTTCACACCTGATGTGCAAACAAGAACCGAGATGTGTACGTCGCATATTCGTATTCTTGCCACTAATGTGTATATACACCTAACTTGCATCTCGTATAAATCCTAGAATCTGTTCTAAGAGACAAAATATTGAAAATATTAGGCCATGATGTCAGTTTACATTAACTTGAAACTGTACTCTTGAGTCAGCCTAGACTCAATATCAGGATACAAAAACATCACTGCTCTATGGCTGTGAGCTGAAGAAAGGCTTTTTACATTTATGTCAGTTTTGAAGAAGGCCCAGCAATTTTAAGAAAAAATTACGCTTGAGGAAAATTCTGATGTATGTAAATGGGGTGATTTGGCATGAGGGAAACGGAGGGATAACCTGGGAGCTTCACATCGATACTGTAGGGTGAGGAAGGTTATACGTAAGGAAGTGGCTGTCGGAGGAAGGTTTGACTTTTTTCTGGACTCTGCTCAAGAGTGCTGTTTCAAGTTAATATAAATTGACATGTTGGCCTACTAGCTTCTATATTTTACCCGTAGGATAAATTCTAGGATTTATATAGCATGTGTCACTCCTTATTGCACCCAAGAAAATGCATGCTAGTGCATAAGTGCTCTTTTTCAGATACCAACTGATTACTTGCACATAACAAGATGCCTGCTTCTGCTAGTCACTTATTCTATGCAGAGTCCAGAAAAGAAAACCTTCCTTCGATCACCTTATTTCCATGCATCATAATGTTCCTCAAGGAAGACCGTTATAAAATAACTGGACCTTCCTCAAAACTGGCAATAATTTAAGAAGCCTTCCTCCATAGAGCCGTGACTTTTTCTTGACTCTGATTCTATGTACGAAGAATAGTTCTCATTAACTGTAAATCCTAAGTTATTAAATTCTCTCTTTGCATTACATCAAATGCAAGATTTAATTCTCGTTATGCTGCTAACATTGTAAAAAAAATATTTTCTCTTCATCTTCTCTAAAAATATTACAATTTTCCTTACGTTGCAACTTTACTTAGCTCGTCTTCAAATTCTCAGATAACACTCACATTATGACATTAATGGATACGCTGGTGATAGTTGAGAGCTGGGAGCTATAGCTCTCCCAATGGAGACATGCTAGCTCCTATCGGAAAATGAAGAACTCTTTCTTACAGATTTTAGTAGTTATAGTGTCCTGGTAACCGTATTTCAGCCCTGTCGTCTGAAGAGTCAGTTCCAGGATCTTTTTTAACGTACAGTTCTATACAAAATGTGCAGTTCTGAAAAACTTCATGCAGCTCCTGTGAAAAAATTATGCAGCTGTAAAATTATTATGAAAAGACCAAAGCACGACAGAAAATGAGTATCAGCAAAAATGGTACACTTAGGCATGTAACTACAGGCGAAACACAACTTGAAACGAAAATATGAGAGATGGTAGCATTTATCTACCCCTTTTCAGCAAAGGCAGGCAGTTCAATCTGGTTAGTTCATTTCAATTCAGTTCAGTTCAATTCAGTTCAGTTCAGTTCAATTCAGTTCGGTTCAGTTCAGTTCATTTCAGTTCAGTTCAGTTCATATTAGGTTCTGTTTACCCAGAACGGAGACGATAAGGGTAAATTCTACAGAAGGTCTTAGACTCCATTGAATGGTTAGCTGCAGTGTTTAGATCGTACCTTCCTAGCATACACTCTAGCTCTGAAACTCCATCATTTTAGGCCAATGCAATTATGTTGAATGTAAATATGGTGCGTGGTCAGCTTGGACAACTTCATGTGGAAAGGGCCAACGCTCAAGGCAAATGCAAGCAATTAGAAAAACAGCCCAAAGAGAGAACTGTGGTGGTCTGCCTACAACTTGTCCCACAAGACCTGATATACAGACAAGAACAGAGATGTGTGAGCAATATTTTGCCATTTTTATGCACTAGTGTGCATCTACATCTTACTTACACTTCATAATTTAGTGTAAATGTTTTAGCATCAGATTCAGGTACTCTTAGATCCCGAATAAGTAGGGGAGTCTTATAAGCAGGGGGGTTGGAAAGCTCCTCAAGATGAAATAAGGGGTATCGGAATAAGTGGGAGATTCTAAATTTTGCCTAGCTGTGCAATAAGCAGCACAAGTGCAAAACATCCCGATTAAAGCAACTGCAAGCAATTACTTTTCTGAATCCTACCACGTATATCTCATCCATTACTTAGATAACTCAACAAAAGTACCAACTTTTGCAGGTTTCTCCTAGAAAAATTGACAAATTAATAAGTGGGGGGGCACTAATAAGAGTGGGGGACGCTTATTCGGGACCTAAGAGTATATTATTTGGCAGATTACTTGCTTGACTATGTCCTGGGTTAGTGGCCAATTAATGAAATTAACCACTTTGTACTTGAATTGTCCCTAACTATATTGATTTGTTCATTCATCACTTGACATTCTTCAAGAATGATCCCTTGATTGGTTGACTTGTGAATGATCAAGCATGTCTACTTCAAAATTATGAAAGCTAAAACTACTTACAGGTACATGCAACTACGTTGAATGCCAGTATGCCCAATGGTCAGCATGGACAACAACTTGTGGGAAAGGAGCAAGAAGAAGAAACATGCAAGCCATTAGAAAGACAAAACAAGCTGAGAAATGTGATGGACTTACACAATCCTGCCCAACAACGCCTGATATAGAAGAAAGGACCAAACTGTGTATGTGTTTTTTTCCTGCTTCCACTAAAAACTCGTGATTTCTTTGGACTTGACATTGATTTCTAAATCCGGATTTATGGAACCGCAGCTTTGTAATAGAGTTGACCAGGGCTTATTTTAAAGGAAAATTTAAAATTACATATAAAATCCAGCTATGCTGTGTTGAAGAATTAAATTCTTCTTTTCATATTGTTGCCGGATGCAGCAATTACCTTAATGAATGTCACTACACTTAGCACCACAACTCAGTACTTCAGTTTATTGCCTCGACCCTCCAGACCATCGAGGGGGCATCGTTGTTTGTTGATCTCCCAAGATTTGTGAGTCTCTTGGTAATTATTGGAGATGGTCAAAGGCCAGAACTGCTCTTAGAAGTCCAGTAACTTGATCTACATCGACCATTTTCTGAGATTCATTGAGTTCTTCCATTTAAGGCAAATGTAACTATGTTGAATGCAAATATTCGGAATGGACAAACTGGAACCCAGCTTGTGGCAAGAACATGGAACGAAAAAGAACCTTGCAGACGATAAAGAAGACTACCGAGAAGGAATCGTGTAGTGGGCTCAAGCAAACATGCACTGGTGATGCAGAGCAGACGGAAAAAAAAGATGAACTGTGTAAGTAAAGATAATAGTCAAAGGGATTATTACGTCAGGTTTCAAATATCAGTTAGAAGCATCAGTTTGCCAAATATTTGCAACAAATAATTTGCTTGCCTTTCTCCTATCTGACAAGGTACAAATTTGCTTTATAGCAGTTTGAAATGAAATACACGTATTTTTTTATAAGAAAAAAGTTTATAAGAAAATCAGGCTCAAACCGTCAAAATCTTAAGAAAATCGTAAGAAAATCACGAGACTCAATTTCCAAAATTAAGTGTTTTTATAGGCCAAAAATTGGTATTTCGTCGATATTGCATTCAAAATGTTAAAGATGGAAATCAAATTCAAATATACAATATTATATACGAAAGTGTACACCATTCCAGCCAGTTCATTTCAGTAAAAGTTAAGACACATGTTAGGAAATCTCAGGCTCAATTTCGGGAAAAGTTACAAAAATTGAGGCTCAGGCAAAATAATGGTTTTCTTTTCAATAGGGTAGTAATTGATCAAAGCAAAACTACTCCAATTTCTTGATTAGTAAACGTAATGATTAATATCCATGCTTCAGTAGGAGCTTGAAAGAATCTAGCATGCAATGGTCATCAGTGAACTAAGCTCTCCTTTATTATAGTCTCATGGCTATAATAAAATAAATATAGGCGCATAAAGGACGAATGGTCATCTAATTGGCTAGCATTTTATATGCTATCACAGAGCGATCAAATCTTATCTTACTCTACCTTAAGAACGATATCTCTGCTAATATTAGATTAGATAGTAGTAACAAAACATTTCCTTTGAGATTAGTGATTTTCGTCCATTTTAGCAGCTGTGCCATATGTTAAAACGAGCGTGAAAATTTCATTTTAGGTGAATGTGATGCAGTCAGATGTGTGGCACAATGGAGCGCTTGGTCGGCATCTTGCGGTGTGGTGAAACGAACGATGAGATTTGTGAAAGTGCCAATCAAAGTGAAAAAGGAGTCGTGTGATGGCCTAACAACAACATGTCCAGATGTTACAGAAACACAAGTTGATGACCTTCCTTGTAAGAGTTCATATCAATGTAGTACTTAAAATCCACGAATAAGCCATGCACAAGTTGAATTCATATCTTGAACTGGCCTAACAGGAACGTATCTGCCAAACATGTAGCATAAGGTAGCTGGAGAAGTATCTTCCGGGACAAAGCAAATAGTTGTTATCAACTAAGTTTTGCTATAAATGTTGTCGATAAAAATATGGAAGCTTCAATTAAAGCTGTTCATTGATACTTGTTTTCGATGAAGAAGCTGCAGTCTGCAGTTACACTTTCGTATGTATGGGAGTAACACGCACGAGCCAAGCCCAAAGCCAGGCCTGTGTTTCAGGGGTGACAAAATTGTCTCTGAGGAATCACGTAGTACACAATTTTAGAGCCTATTTGATACTTAACGTTATCACAATCAAATGGGAAATATGTGTGTAGGAAAAGATTGAACTTCATAGTACGTCACAAAGTCCAAGGTTGCGCTCAACCGAAATTTCAGCAGCGCCCTCCTTAGCTACAAAGATATAGCAATAAAACAAAATTGCAAGAGAATTCCCAGGGGTGGCAAAAGATGGGATCTGTTACCCAGGGCATTTTTCAGCCTATGCCACCCCATGGCTAAGGGCCGGGCAGGAGCCCAGAATTTCCATAAACTTAATACCATAGTCTTTGCCTAACGTTTAGTTGATTTCATTGATGTGCAATTATTTTTGCTATCACAGGCCCAAAGACTGCACCACCTACTGTTACTCAAGGGCGTAAGTATTAATTGTTCGCAGGTGAATTACAATATTCAACAATAGTCTAAATGTGTCCACTGGTTATTGAGTTTTAGATGATATCCCAGTGACATTCATTCGACTCTTAAATCTATTTCTTCCTTAGCAGCATGGCAAAGTATTCATATATTTATGTCTATATGTTCAGACACACACGTATTCTTTGGCATCAAGCAGAAAGGGGGGTGTAACTATGAGAGGGTTAGTATTTTTGCTACAAATGCAAGTTTGGGGGTTGTTAATAGTTGAGGGGTCAACGCTCAATACACAGTATAGGGACTCAAAGACTTCGAAATTATTGCAATTGGTTGTTAACATTGTATAAGTATAATGTAAATTGTTTTGACTTCCATAGATGTTACTATTGATTTGCGTGCACAAAGTCAATGTGTTTTACTTATTTATCCTTTTTAAAACATTGAAATCTTAAGTTTAATGAAAGAATTTTTTCAAAAATTGCTAAGTTGGAGGGGGTGTTTGATAAATGGAAAAGGGTAGTAAAATCTTCAATGATCTACAATGGGGCCCCCCTACTATTCGCTGTAAAAGAGTATATATGTACATTTTACTCCACAGCCTCAGCTGCTGATGCATCTTGCAATGCAAACTTCAGAGCAATGGGTTGTTTCAAATATAACAAAGAAGTCGAGCAGCAATTCAGCAGAGTATTATTCTCAGATCCTTTCAAAAAGACCAGCACATATGGATTTTCTGACTTTATGTTTGATCTAGTATGCAGATGTGCATTGGCAACAAGGACAAATAAATTGCATAATTTTGCAATTTCATCCAAAGGTATAATTTTTGTTAGTCATAAGTCATAACCAGGGCCACCGAGAGAATTCAGAAGCGCTGGGGCAAAAGAGAAAGACGAGACCCTCTGCAAGCGAAGCGAGCAGAAAATTTCAGCTTCCAGAAATTAAAATTGGAAAATTAGTACTGGCTTACTTTATGAGGCACCCCAGACCTTGAAGCATCGACTGTTATGATGCTCCTTGGACCTTGAAACCCTGAGAAAATTAGCCCCCCCCTCTCTACGGGTCAAGACAAAGCCCTCTGTATTCGGTGTTTCGTAACTTTGTGTCATACGTTGAATGTACTTACGTCCTTCAGTTCTATGACAGTAGCATGTCGAAGAACGTTAATTTGGAGGGGGTGGGGGGTGCAAGACAAGACGTTTACCAACAGGTTATAAAATTTCCTAGAACTACTGACAACCATTGATTGTTACGCCAGCTGCTCCTACCACATACCAAAGAAGTGGGAGTGTTACACTCCATGCCCCTACTTTGACATACTTCTAGATGACTCTGTAAGAAAGCCCAGCAAATTTTCCAAGCTATCTTTTCAAAGTATGAACATCTGTTTATACTTGGGGTGATCCTATCTGTGATTTACAAATGGAGACAAGAATTAATATTATTCGAATTAATATTATTCGCTTTCAGACTGTTCTCAGCTGGCTTTACATTTTTATGTTTCTACCTTACTTTAGGCCTTTGCATTGCTGGGGGAGATGGTGAAGACAGCTGGGTGAAACACAGTGCTGTCGAAGGCAGATTCTGTCTGAGTCACCGGCATGACAGCTGTCAAGACGATGATACTCATTGCATTGGCAATGAGAATACTCTTTTTGCATACAAAGTTGTAGCTTAAAGAATTTATTGAAGACGAACAAAGTATGCAAAATCATAAATTATAAGAAGAAATGACAATCTCATGTATAACAAAATTAAACTGATGAATGATAATGAAAATAAACAATTAAGCCTCGCTTTTGAATGCTTTGTATCTGAGCGTAATGCGGTTGTTGCAGATTCGTTCTTCTATCGATGGTGCAAAAGTCTTGAAAAAGTGCAAGGAAAACGTTGTTTCAATTTTAGGAAAAGGTGTAGGCTACGAAGTTGCTAGTAAGAAGTGCTTGCAATCTGAAAACCTATAAATTTTCCCTGTTGTGGTGCAAGGCCTAAATTTTCCAACAAAAATACAAAGAATGACAATATTGTCAATATATGTATATATTTATACATTCTTGATCAGCAATGTTCACTGGAATGAAACAGGCACGTAACTACATGGAGGCAATACCTCCAAATGAAATATCTGGCATGATTTTTCAGACTAGAGCTGAAAACTTCCTTTTTGTAAAGCACATTTGGAAACGACTACAAAACACCCTCTAGAGCTCCAAGAAGAGACAAGACCACATTATATGCAATCCTTTTCATTAAAATATCATCCATGAATTATATAACGGTTTGAACAAAGACAAGAAACAGAAATCAGATATAAGTTTTGCTTTCAGAACTTCAAGGAAAACAGTTGATCTATCTTTGTCTGAGAAGGATACTGTGAATCTCAGACATTGTGAAAATGTCCTTGAAGAAACATATGGTAGCAAAGGTGTAGAAGATAGAAGCACGGGGGAGTACAGCAGCCCCCAGCTGTGAACTAAGGGGGCACAACTCTTCTCCACACTCAAATAATGACTTGGATGCAAGGGGGCTATTGTAGATGAAATATCGTTTCTGAAACCAACATTACTTTTAGACAGCTGTTGAGAAGCAAGTAAGTAAGTAAAGTAAAGGTAGTCCCGTATACTTTCGTACGTAGGGGAGTGCCTGTTAGGGAGGACACTTATCTTGAGCCATCGGCATGTGAGGTAGGGTAGCCAGTTTCTGTCTTCGCCGTCTTTATCTCCCCAGTGCTCCCACTGGGTACCCATTTGCTGCTGGGTGAACAGTGAGCAAGCGTTCAGTCAGGGCATCGAGTCGGGCTCGAGCGGTAGACCTTCCGCATGGGAGGCATGGCCCTCTAACTACTATGCTACCTCGCTCCGTTGAGAAGCATTTAGTTCAAAAGAGTTAAGCATAAATGGCTTTCTTTGCTCGGCCTCTCTTTCAGTTTCTTATTCATTTTAAGGCATGGGCGTAGGAAGACTTCAAATTCATGGCGGCTGTAAACTTTCTGCCCGAAAGGCGGAAGAGACCTGGAGCACAGTCAAAATATTCTTCTTTGTTCTTTCAGAAAACTTGCCCGAATTCACCCAATTTCTGCCCAACTGAGGGGGTCTACAGCCCCCTGTCACCCCCTCTCCTCCGCTTATGCAACTACAAGGTGGCCAACAAACCCTGGAAACCCTGAAAGACCCTGAAAAACCCGGGATCTTCTTTGCCCCTGGAAAAATACCCTGGAAAACCCTGAAATTACAACATACCCCTGAAAAATTATGTTCTGAAGCAGATTTTCCGCACGTCAATTTTTGGTCTTACAGTGCTGTTGCATTTTTATTCCTGTAACGCTGGGGAGGAGGATTTATGAGGCTATTGATGGGCAGAAACAACGTATCATTTGTCGTGTGGTAAGTAGCTTCCTTTTTCCAAAAACTGGCACAAAATTTAAAGTAAAGCGCAGAATGAAAGGTAGATGGGTATAAGCAGAAGATCTATACGTGATAATCATATGTTTCCTTGGAAACATAGTCAAAAATATCCTGGAAAACCCTTGACATTTGGCAGAAAATCCCCTGGAAAAACCCTGGAAAAGAATTTCATTTCACTGTTGGCCACCCTGAACTAGGTACCTAAGTTCTTAGTTTCTTATGAAAGAATGTATGGCAAAGTTGCCCAACTGTTGTCAAATCGGCTTTTTTCCTTGCGGCTTTTATGTAGTAATTAACACCAATGGTAAAAATGTGCTCAGCGAAACCATGTCTACACAAATATTAATCTGTTTTGTTTGTTGGCGTTAGTAAACACAAGTCACAAGGAATAAGGGTACGTTGAAGTGTATAAATTTGTTCTAAAAATGCCATATTGCCTGGAAGATATGATGATTATAATGTATCACTATCAGTAGGTTGTTGCTGCTGTAAATACTGTTACGAGTTGAATTTCAAAAGTGGTGGGAGAAATTGAATAACTACGTAGAAATTGTTCCAGCAAAAGAATTTCATTAATGCTTCAACAAAGAGATATTCTTTAGATGGCTTAGTGAACAATGCGGTGAATGATCGGCTTTGTGAATGCTAATCGCATCGTATCACTTCCCTGGGTTGTGAGTCAACTTTGCGAGTAACGACAAGGACACAAAAGCAAATAACCACCACGTTGACTTTCAAGATAAGTGAACATCATATCTCGCCACCTGGAAGCCGAAGCTTGGTACACTACTTGTAATCTAGAGAAATGCCCAAACAGGACGATTTAGCTACCCGTTCCTTAGGACGCAGTTCGCCTAGAGACCGCGGAAGCCGTAGAAGCAGCAAAGATGTGAACTGGGAATACGACTCAGGCCCAGAAAGTGATACTTATCGAAAATCCTCAGTACGTGATAGGCCGAGCAGAAAGATGAGCATTCGTGATAGAAATTTCTTCACTGACGCCCTGGATGACCTTGAAGTTAGCATCAGGAAATTTGAAGAGGAGTCAGGAGTTCTTCTGCATGATTTTGTAAGCATATATTTTTCCTGTATTTTATTTCCGCCAGTAGAGGAAGGCAGGGCTACAACTAAAGTCTTTTCCTTTACACTTTCAGTTAACCGTTTCACTAATAATTTGTCCACTAGTTGTTTGTTTGCTTCGCATTCCGGTTTTTTCTAGCATATTTTATAACTTTGCATATATACAAGAAGCCACGCTATGGATATTGTTAGTGTGGTATTGGTTATCGTCATATGAGTTAGGGTGGCCAGTTCCATTCCTCGCCGCCTTTATCTCCCAAGTATTGCCACCAGGTACCCGATTTAGTTTCTTTTGTTGGTTAGCATTTTGCATCGTTATTTTGCACGCTTCGTTAGTGGTCCCATTGATTTTGCAATAGTCATTGAAACAGTAATGTCTCTTATTCCAAAGCTCTATCAACCACAATAGTAAAAGTGTAGAGATTAAACCTGAAATTTTATACTACAAGCTCAAATTGCTTTGTGAATTTGTGAATTCAATAGCAGAGATGATATACTTAGATCCACTGTGGACTCTGCACTTGTCAGAAAATATCAGAATGAGTGACCATCCGGTTGGGAAATTTGTCATCAGTTTGTGTTAGATGATCTAATCAAAGAATTCCTTTGCCATAGACGTTGACAAAGGGCAGCTTCAAAATAGTGAGAAAGTTGCTTGACATTGATCTACAAAGACATGTAAAATGTACACAAGGTCTTAGGTTTAATATTCTGCAGGAGCATTGCTTTCATTTTTGCATTATCCCCTAATTTGATCTTTTAATCTGTTTGAAATATATCCAGGTTTTCTTGTCTTTGTGTGAAATTTATTTAATAAGTAACTGCTTTAATCTTTAATACATTTACAGAGCTATCTTGTTTGTTAAGACTCCAGGGAGCTTTTCACTGATTTTATCTTGTATTTACCAAAAAGATTGGCTTTTGCTTTTGATATAGTAGAGCAATTCTATGATTTCATTGAAAGGACTTTGTAGTCCTGCTGATAGAGATCTGAATATTCAAGTGAATTTTCATATAAAGGAATGAGAGGTATTTTAAAATATTAGGCTGCTTTATAAAATAATACTGTGGTGATAGTCATTAAGGTATTTGATGCCCCATGGATAGTATTGAAATTCAATAGGGCTATAAAAGAAAACATAGAAAATAATCTCAAAATAGCATATTTTTTGAAAGAAAATAACATTTTCAAACAGGGTATTTGCATATTTGAAATCCCAATGAAGAGATGCCTTTGATAAGTAGCTGTGCATATTTTGTATAGACTAAACCTATGGAAACAAAACAAGTAGAGTGAAACTAAACTGTATCACATCTCTCCAGAGTTCAAAGATAGGAATATACATTGCTAGAGTTTTTTATGTATTTTATCAAGCATGGAAATGGAGAGAAAGGGACTGACTTAGATATCTGTCAACAAGTAATATGACCTTTTATAGAAGTCTTTGCATGTAATTCCTATTGTAGACCTTGTGGGTTTGGGCAGTCAGTTGAAACTTATCTAACAATGACACTTGATTGAATTCTTCATAGATGTCTGTTGAACTGATTAGAGCTTAGCTAATGTGATGGAGCCAAGATCATAGTTAGACACCTTACAATATGAGATTTAGTCACTTGAATAAACTATGGAATGTGTTTACAAGAGGTGTTATTATGGAAAATTCCACTCTTCAGTAAGAAAAACTGATTAGGTATTCTAGGTGAAGAGTGGACTTTTCCATGCTATTCTCTGCTACAGCTCAGGGATGCTACCAATGTTTGAATTTGATATACTTAGTTGCATAAACCATTCCTATATTGAACTTTCTTTCAATGTCCTATGCTTTTGGCCAAATAGCACTGTATGGTTAGGGATTTTTCAATAAGTACGTAATTGAAAAATTGCCATTTTGATGCCCAATCATTTAATGGCCGTTTCAATTGCAAGCTGATAACCCTCTTTGTTAAGTAACATTCTGACATAGCAACCCCACCCCCACCCCAACACCAGCCTCTATTTATGTGGAAATATAACTTGATACAAAGGATTATAGCTCAACATCACTGAATTTCAGATTCAAACTTGAAAAGTCTGAAGTTTTTGGAAGCACCCACTAGAAAGTGAAAAAGTAGAGCTATTGCAGTATATTTTTTGCACTATATAATGAAAGTACTTTACACCCTACCCCCTCTATTTTCCGATATATTTGGTTGCAGAAATAGTGCATGCCCACCCACTCCCTCACCATTATGTACTTTCTAAATGACCCCCTCCTCTGGCCATCACAACACTGCTCTGGCTTCAAGTTAGTTGTCAGTGATTTTGTCAGCTGTTTTATAAAATTGTTGTTTCAAACCAAGAGCAGGGGTGCTGAGGCATCAGTAGGGTAGGGAGGCTAAATTGTGGAGAAGGGCACTTGCATTGGTTATGACGTCATGATGACATCAAAATTTTAGCTCACAGGCTACTTTTCACAAACACATGCTGCCAACAGTTGTTGCATTTCTTATCAGGTGATGAATTCCTGAGGCTAGAAGGAGGTCGACTTTTAAAGAGGGTTGAAAGCAAGCAGAAAATGTGAAAAATTCTATCAGTAGACGGCATAAGAAGGGCACTTTTGCCCCCCCTTGCCCCTGGTCTACAAGAGCAGGAGAAGCGCTGCCTCCCTTCGCCCCCATGCTCCGGCGTCCCTGACCAAGAAAAAGCCCCATCAGAATATTTTCTGCGATATCTTTATATCAGAGGCATCTTTTTATTGCAGAACGTCATAAGAAATCAGCACCAGAGTCAAGTAAAACGGATAAACGACCTCCTGCGACACTTTGAGGAAACGCGTTATCGCATCGACCGAATCAATTCCCGTGGCTTTCGTAGATATGATTCCGATCTTGCACTAGATTCTACACATTCAGTTGAGAGAAGTGAAAGGGCAGGATCATTTAGAGATGAAAGGTCATCTTCCAAAAGTCATAAGTCAAGGTCTTATCGGACAGATTCTCCGATTGATCATGATCATTTTGGTGATGGAGATATGTAGCTGACTGGCTTGTCACAAACAGTTGTTGTTACTAGTTTACTTAGTTGTACAATTTCATTGGATTGGCTAATACCTTAGGTCAATTTATTATGTGTGTGATAATGTTACCTGCCAAACAGATTGTCTCCTTTGTGAATTATTCGTCTTTTCCTCAAAATATACGTTTGATCACTCCCCAACTAATCTATTAGTTACATGTGGGAGTTTCCCATTTCTTAATTAGAGGAACAGCCACAATTTTATGCTTAGTTCAGTTTATACTAAATACAACTCAAAAAGTAAAAACAATACAAAGTAAAAAGGAAAGAGATAACATGCAGTATTAGCACAACACACGCGTTTTTCTATAAGAAACCAAGGACAAATCCTAGTGCTTAATGTTCCTTAGCTTTTGGCCATGATTTCGTTGTAAAAGTTTCTTAAAAGTTTCCTAACTTCACGAACTTGCAGTGAAAATATAAACAAAGCGTGAATGTAGCAAGCTACACGGCTTCTTTTTATAAGAAACCTAGCTCAAGGCCTAGTACTAAAAGTTTCTTAGTTTTTGGCCACATTTTGGTTCTAAAAGTTTCTTAAAGGTTTCTTAGTTTAGCGAACTAAATTGCTGTGCAAGCGTACGAAGAAGGTGAATGTAGCAAACTATTTGTCCTATAGCAAACAAAATGCGTTAGTGCGAGTAAAGTTCTAAAACAATGTCATATTCGCATTGTTTTGACACAGCTTTGCGTTGAATCAGGTAGTGATTTCAAATTGTTATTTGCCTAAAGTTTCCTAGCTCTTTCTTTGTAGTTCAAAGAGTTTCTTAAATTTTAGGCTGTCTAGTACTAGGTTGCTTATGTAGTGGTTTCTTATAAAAGAAACGTGTTATTAGTATTGTAACAAACAAAATGTATCAGTACGAATTAAAATCTCAAGCAATGCTATGTACATATTGTTTTGGTTCAGCTTTGCATTAAACTATGTAACAGTTTAAATTTGTAACTTGTATAAAGTTCCTTAGCTCTTTTCGTTTCGTTCTAAAAGTTTCATAAATTTTAGGGGCCTAGTAATAGGTTGCTCATAAAGTGGTTTCTTATAAAAAGAAGACAACGAGATGAATTTCAAAGGAGAAAGAAGAAACTCCTTCAAAAGTCAAACTAATCGAGGAGGGAGCCCTCCTTTCTTCATTGTCCATTGAAATCATTTTGGTGAATTTGAATATCCTGAGAAGCAGACATGTTATATGTAAAAATAGACAGGAAATTGATGTACATTTTGGTATTTGTTGGCCTTATTCAAAAAGTACTGTAAAGGGAGGTCGAAAGCATAAGAAAAAGTTAATGAGCGGAAGATGAGGAAGGTGGGGATAAATGCTCTGAAATATAGGATAATATTGCTTGGAAGCCATCCTCATAAATCAGGTAATTGCGTGAACGAGAATGTAAGAAGGGCACAAATATTGCTGACAGACAGGAAGATTTGTTTAAAGCTTATATTTCCAACATGTCTGGGGAACATTAAGCACTTAAGACTAATTTTGTAACTTTTTTATGAAAGATATTTATGACAGGGTAGTTTTAAGTTCTACATGTAGTGCATACCAAACAAGGGTGGCGCTAGGGGAAGGTTAGAGGGAGCCATAGCTCCCCTGTCGGAGCATGCTAGCCCCCCTTCGGAAGGTGAATGACTATGTTTTCGAAGATTTGTGCCATTTAAAGTACCCGTGCTTTAGTCCCCTAGTCAGAAGAGTCAACTCCTGTCGGAAAATTTCAGGTGCCACCCCTGTTCTAAAGTTTAGGACCAAGGGGGTGGTTTGGCAGATGCAGGAAGCGTACAGCAACACAACAACAAGACAACAGCAACTTTCAGGAAATTGCGCCATTTTGGAACTTCGAGAAAAACAACGAATGTTGAAGATTTGTGTATAAAGCATATAAATAGTGATGTGAACTGATTAGTATGGGGAAGCGGGATAACAGAATTGTGCGTATTTGTATGCTTCGTGATTACTTTGTTTTTTTGTGAATACATGGACACTATTTTGCAATGCATATCTATACATTATAGTACAATTCTTTTTAGAATTTAGTTGGGATGTTCGTAACTAGTAGGTTTACACGTTAAACCGTGAATCTCGCTTAATGAAATCAGTAGCTATCTTGTTTGTCAGTGAATGCCCTTTGGAGTCGATGCTTTGGAAAAAGGCCCAATATTTAGGTAGAGATTAGAAAGTCTTCGTTTATAAACTTATCAATAGTGATTTTCTCATAACAATGACAGATGATATTGTTTGTTGAATCTGGTTGTGAGTGAGAAGGGAATATATATTTATAAGGCACTTATCTTTTAGGCATTTGTAAATCCTGTGGCAGCAGCAAGATCAAGTGGATCAGGCTATTCAGGGCCTACCGCTCGAGATTATCTGAATAGGCCACGACCAACATGGTATGATGAAGTGTTTCAGACACTGCCAGATTGAGTTGAACACCATGCTAGCACTAATCATGATTAAAATCAGCATTATAGCCTGAGAATTTAATTGAACATACTAAATGCTCCATGTTGGCATTGGATTGGTTGTTCCTATCTTCACTCTAATCTGCAGAGTACAACAACTAAATGCAAGCCAGACTGGAAAATTTTATGTATGCCCACAGTATCTTGCCCTCACACTGGCCTGCATGATTTCCAATATTCAATGCACACAAGCAGTCTAGTGATTCACTTGATGTGCATTTCATAAAATGAAGCACTTATGTCACTAGATGATTTCTGACTCTTGACATTTGGAATCTGTGCAAAGAGTTGAGGAGTTTACCTTAGACAGCACCATGAACTCTTGAAAATTAAGTTGTCTTTGCACTAAGCAAGTTTTTCAGTCTTGCATGCAAGAGGTAATTGTACACAAAATTTTTGCCATTATGTGCTGGCATGCAAAAAGAAGTCTTGCAGTTTGTAAAATTCACAAGAAGGGAAAGAAGAGTTTCAAAACAAGTCAACTTTTCTTTTTTAAACAAACAAATGTTGACCTCAGAACCACTGCTCAGTATTTTAATGCACTTGTAAACATGAAAAAGGTACCAGTGTATGTGGGGAACTTCACTTTGCATCCATGAGAACTCATTAAGTTTTGCCATACTCAGCAGACTGGCCATCAATAGTGTTGCAGCAATCACTACTGTGTTACTGGTGTTTCAAAAAATATGTGACTGAAAATTTGCAATGTTTGTCACCATTCTACTCATTCTACAATTATCAATGGAAAAATAGACTATGATAATCAACTGTGATGATCTTTTTATTATGAAGTTTTGAAGTCATTTTTTCAACTTTTATCTTTTGGATACCACTAAGAGAGTTAACATAATATAAATGGGGTTTAAACCATACTGTTCAATTCAAACCAGGATTCCAAAAGGTGATTGCTCTGTACATGTCAAAAAGATGAGTAATCCTTTGCAATTACAATGCCAAATTGTTGCTTTTGGAGATCATTCTAAGAAATAATTTTTCTGTAGGGATGAAGTCAGAGAAATGATGAATAAAAAGAAGCATGGGTCATCCACTTTGGCAAAATTTGAAGAGGAAATGAATGAGGTAAGGTATCATTTCTTTTTGTCAGTAGAAAGTTTATATGAAACTCCTACATTGCTGAAGAGTTGTTCTCTCGGTGATTTTGTTCTGAAAGAAAAAATTAACCATTGCTTCTAATCTCTTCTAATTTCAGGCATATAAACAAAGACAGGAAAAATATAGAGAAAGGCTACTGAGAAAGGTAGTTATTATTTTCTCCTGGACTGTGGAATGAATTATTTTATTGAACATTGTATTCATTGTAATTTTCATCTTCATAGCCATTGTTGTCATTGTTTTCATTACTCTTATCATGAAAGATATGCTCATCTTCACCACAATTTTGGTCCTTCTTCCCCCTCATCATTTGAATAAGGTTAATTTTTTCTAGTATTATTTGTTTATATTCACCCTCCCTCTTTAGTTCTGTGTATATATGAGTTTGCAATAAGCACAATTCATTTGTTTTTTTTTCAACAAAGGTGTGACCAAATTGTTGATTTAATTATTTTCATGGGACTCTCCTATTTCAGAAATATACATTATTGAATCATTAACATGTAGTTTGTTGTTGACATATAGCATAATGTTTTCTTATCTAGACAAAGCAAATCCTTTAGAGATTTGTAATAAATACAAAATGCTGATTGCTCTCTAGAGAAATTCATTAAAGGTTTACTCTAATGGCCAGATGCAAAACAAGTCCAGTTGGCTGTCTTTTTTGTGAAATATACATATGCCAATTTCCTGAGACTATTGTCTGAGCACAGTGGTCAATTATAAATATCTTGATATTTATAAATATTTGGTTTTGTGAATTTTTTTATAACATGTTATCAGTTATTCTGATCAGCTGTTCTAATTTAAATTACAAAAAATAGACATTACATTTTTATATATGCTTTTTGCTCTAGCAGAAAACATCAAAAGCAAAAAGGAGAGAAAGGGTGAATAGTCTTATTCAGAGTTTCAATTTCACCTCAGTCTAAAGAATTTCATTATCCAATGTTCTGTGTAGCTATTTTTTGAAATTCAGGCTTTTGGCAAAAGATATAGTAATGGCATGATATAAATTAAGTCATTTCTATTTGAGAAACTGATGAAAACTTTTTTCTTCCTACAAACATAATGAATTGCAGTTTACAGTTAAAGACCTACAATGCTTTGGTTTGCTATGAATATTTGATATTTTATTCAGAATTCCTCACTCAGTAGGTTTATTTTTCCTTCTCTCCTATGTTTCGCTTCAAGTCACCTTCTTCATCTTCTTCTGCAACTGACTCATCAACAGAGTACAGGAAGAAGCACAAGGTAGATAATTTTTTGACAATTGAACTCCATACTGTTTAAATTCATTTATCAGTATGTTTCTGAAGTTGATTATAAAAATATATCTAATTCAATGTTTCTAGAAAAAGAGAAAAAAGATGAAGAAAAGTAGAAAGAAATATAAAGAGGAGATAGGTAGTGATGACAGCATAGATGAGGAGTTGAATTCAGTAAGTCATTAACTTAAGGTGTCTAAATATAAAGCTTATAGTATTTTTCAAATCT